>JAAMPI010000007.1:0-104301 GCA_013054445.1 Cudoniella acicularis | reverse complement strand
AAACGGATAAGTCGTGGTCTGAATATATGGGGATTTAGTGGGAATATAAAATTGAATTTCCTGTTACTTTTGTGATGGTTAAGTATAGATTACATCGGGAGAGCAAACCACGTTTACCTTAAGGGAAAAAGCAGCCTAGGCTAAATCGTCAGCTGAATATCAGCGCAACAAGTAAAATTTTTAATAGTCTAATAAAAATCATTGAACAATGTTCTATCAGCTATCATTAATAGTAGAGCTATATACTAGTTGATTTAGACTTAATTATTTAACTTATTAGTTATAAAACGCGTATTTATCGATATTCTAAGTTGATCGTTAAAAGCGTTTTAATAGTCTTTTTAACGGTCGTTCTAACGGTTTTCTAACAGTTTAGAAAGGAAGGAAGGGGGGAGGGGGCTGGAGTGCGCATTCCTCTTCCTCTTCCTCTTTCAACGACGAGCGCGTTTTGCCTCCGCTCCCCTGCCCCCCTGCTTACAGCACCCTTTAACCAAGCGACCGCAGCGCTAACTCGTCGAAGAGGGATCTCGACTTTATATGATTATAGCGTTGACATTCGTTGTATAAGAGCGCATCCGAGTTTTTCGCTTAGCTAGTATATACTAGTGCTAAGTCTGATATTGCATTTCTATTGATAAGTTCCTTTTAGACGATTTGTTAAGGTATTTGCAATTAAGTATATTTATTATTTATTATATCATTTTTAACCATTCACTTTTTTGATGGATTTCTGACGATTAAGTCAAATTTTGATGATTAATTTTTCTGACGATTTGCTTTTTAAATAGTTACGATTCTTCGCACTCTTCGTGATAGTCATAAAAAATCTTACGATTAATTATTTATTAACAATACACTAACTGTTCAGGCAGGGCACATTTTTCCCATACGGTAATTGTTTGCTTCCTTTCCCCTTTCAAGTTCACGTTACTTGATACTCAGGATTTCCCACATTAATTGGGAGTATAGAATGGTTGATCGAAGGAAATGGGATCTATCAAACTGTTTTAATATCTTGCGTTTGCAAGCTAAGATCAAACTCTTCCATACTAGATTCAATTTTATACTGTGGAATTATTGAGCTGGTGTTTGAATAGAGTTGATAAAAAGACATATTAAAAGTACATGTAGATCTTCATATTCCATGGGCAATATTGCGTTTGCTTAGCCAAAGGGTTCAAGCGGGCACATATTTGAATATATGCTGATAATCATCTTTAACAAGATCCGGATCCGCGCCTCGATCCATAAGACGACGTGCTGTTTTGAATTGGCCTTGTGCCAGAGCACAATCCAAAGCAGTGCCAAGGGATGTCTGCAAGTCGATCTCGGGCTCTGCCAAAAGCAAAGCGTCAAAGATTCCCGAGTCTCGGTCGGCGTATTGTGCGGCATTTTGTAATGGAGTGTATCCTGACTGATTAACTTTATTAGGGTCTGCTCCGCCCTTCAGCAACTCTTTCACCGCTTCCTTGTTCTGGAAAGAGATGGCGCCGTATAGGGCTGTCCCACAGCCAGGGGTGACGGCGTCCACGTTTGCTTTATATTGGATCAATAGACGTAGGACTTCGGGGAACTTGTTGGTTGCTGCAACATAGATTGGGAATCTCTCGGAAAACACTGACTCGCTCGTGCCAAGAATGTTAGGGTCGGCTCCCTTTTCGAGCAATTCTTTCACGTCGGCGATCTTGTTCAAAGAAACTGCTCTAAACAGTTTCCGCGTGGCTTCTTCTCGCTCTTCCATAGCTTGCAACTTCTCGGCGTAAGTTAGCTTTCGAGTTGAAGAGGTTGAAGAGCTGCCTATCGTCAGGGCATTGAACGGGGCTTGTAAGGAATCAGAGGCCGCTTGAGAGGTATTTTGCACTAAATTTGAAATTAGCCAGACAAATAAAGATGAAGGCCGACTTTCACTTACAATTCTTTAGCAATTCCACGAGTTGCTTTATCATTGTTCCAGGAGCTCCAGACGCAAGATAGCTGTCCGTTGCAGTGTATATTTCCGGGCGAGCGTTGTGCTCCTCCAAGCCGATACGCTTGAGACCCTCGACATTGAAGCGGAAATATTGCTGCTTCGCAACTAGAGTTTTTTCGTGATCTCTATAAAAGTCCTGATGGGCTTGCTCGGTCTCAACTACGATGTCCTGGATACGCTTGGCGAGCGTAAAGATATTTCCTTCCAGACGGGCAGCCGGGGCAGTACCAGTCCCAATGCTAACGAAGATGCGTTCGCTGTCTGGCCACATGTCCTTGGACTCTCGGTCAAGAAGTTGAATGGGGTTGTTATAGCCTAAAGCTCCATCCGCAAATCTCTGGTGATTCGGGCCGATCTCAATGGAGTCGAAGAAGGTAGAAGCCGCACTGGTGGCACGGGCGGCTTCCCAAATTCGGCAGTAGTCCTGCATTGGATTTGTTGTTTCTTCGTTTTCGTAAGAGCGCAGAACAGTATTTGTACCGTCTTCCCCTTTGACAACCGAGACGAACCTAGGTTGAAACCTCGATCAGAATAAAATCCTCGCACGTCAGGCAAAGGGCTGAGACTTACACCTTACATCCGTCGTCTTCCTGATTGTCAAACAACTGGTCCTCTGAAAATCCCTTACTCTTGACCGCATTCTTGATGCCGGCTTCCAGCGCTTCGCTTGAGAATTTGCCTCGAACGTTGACGAAATCATAAGCCTGGCCAACGATATTCGCCTGCGAGCGATTCGGCACGAAGATCTTCTGCGCCAACTCCACATACACCTTTTCACACTCATCAATGCTCATGTGAAGACGACCTAGCATGATAGCCAAAAGACCGCCCTGAAGCATCATATTAGTGTCTGGGTCTCATGGTGATTGTAATGCACGCAGAATAGGGGATGTATACCGTGCTGGTTCCCCCGATCATGTCGAACTCCTCCCATGGATGAACGACTTTTACCTTGCGCTTCTTGGCGAGCCTTTTCATCAGCTCACGGAGGATTGCGATCGTGGACATTCCGCGGACCCCGCCGCCATCT
The DNA here is from genome assembly GCA_013054445.1 of Cudoniella acicularis. NCBI lineage: Eukaryota > Fungi > Ascomycota > Leotiomycetes > Helotiales > Helotiaceae > Cudoniella > Cudoniella acicularis. Next base: position 101,302 of record JAAMPI010000007.1, on the reverse strand, counting down.
GGAAACTTGTCAGCTCTGGCCCCCTGCGAAGCAAGCTGGATTATTGATCTCACCGAGCGACAACAGCTTGCGCGTTTCTTTGCCAGTGCTTCCCATGTTTGTCAGGATAAGAAGTAAGTCAAAGAAGGGTGTTTGAAAGGTGATGTTGAAGGTAGACTGTAGAGGTGGGTTGAAGGTTGACGGGGGCCGCGGGGCTATGCTTATATATATTTCCCACCAAAAACCCCCTGATATTAAAATACACCTATAGTAAAATGCGGTGCCTCCAGAATGCAGGTGGACGCTAAAACGTTTAGGTATTGTGGCTGCCCTCGGAACGCTGTGGCGTCAATATTGAAACTCTTTGGCTTCAGCCTCAGCGCTAACGCATTAATATACATCTTCTCATCTGTATCCTACTCTAGAGCTTTTCTTTTGGAGGTGGTATGATTGCTTCCGAACGTTTATTCACAATTCTTGATTGGATACTGGGATGGAATCCTAGGTATTTATCTTGTAATAGGATCTTTCTTATATTCCGCTTTCAAATGTAAGGCACCGTATTTATGTCTAGGCGAGCAGATCATAGTACTAAAATAGAACACAGTTTGACTCAATGTTTAGCGAGCTGAACAGGCCTGGTACAGGAAGCCTGCAGACAATGAATCTTCGGCTGCGTAAAGTGTACCTGCGGGTAGTCCTACCCGAAAATCGGGAGAAGATTCCTGGGGCAGCGGTACCAAACTAGAGCAAGTGATAATAATTAAACACTAAATGTATAATCGCAATTTTTAAAGCAATTGCCTTTGTAGGCAAGTTTTTTTTTTCATGTCGAGCACCTATTCCCTCGAAATGTATTATTTCGACTCGGTGATCGAATGCGGCCTGCAGCGCCAGTGCTTTAGCGAGCGCTCAGGGTAACTAGTCACCTCAGCTCCTATTCGTTAGATTAAAACCAACAGTATTTCTTGTTGGATTTCGCTTATTAAATGATATTTGAACCATCATTCGTTCAGCTCCTGAATTCACATTTAATTTTCCAAATAAAGCAAGCTTCCGTGATTTTGCGCAAGTCACTTCGCTGTTCGGCACCCACCTGGGCCACTTTGAAGAATCCTCCTAAGAAGTTTGTTCATAAGTCTTTGCCGAGCGATTATTTTGTTTTTAACATGCGGTTTAGCTAATACTGCTGGCGGCAGGGTTTCTGGACAGGGAAGCAAGCTCTCAATTACTAGTGAGTGGAAAGGAGAGGATTAGTCAGCAGAAAAGAGCTTGACCTATTTAAAATCCGTGGTTATTGAGCACTAACCACGTTTGGAATATAAAATGCTTTCATGTTTCATTTGCCAAGATGTTGATGACGACTAGAAAAATAAACGGTTTAAAAAAGGAGAGAAGCGCACGTGACTGGAGTGGCACGTGAGAGCTACCCAAATAGGGCCTGTGCGCGACCGCTGGTTGCATGCTGCGAGCATGAGTAATTCGGGTAAAACGAGAAAGGGATTTATTTGAGTTTTGAAGAGGTATTCTTGTTTCTGCTTTCGCTCTTGCGGTTTTCTTTTCATCACTCGAACTTCAAGCCTTAGATGTGCCCACTTCACGTGATCCTGGTTTGATCAAGGCGCGATCATGTGAGGTGAAACCACAACCCCTTTTCTCCTGGGTCTCAGCCTCCGCTTTATGTTCCTTCAGCCCGCTATATATCGGCGAGCCACATATAGTTCTTTCTTTCTTCGCCGAACTATTCACTCGAAGTCTCGGGGAGCGGCATGAGTCACTGACCGACTCTGACAAGCAAGGCTGAGGTTTTCTCTACGAGATAAAAGAAGGCTTGTCTTCGTCACCCTTTGAATTGCCAACCACTTTTCTGGTCTATTTTTCACAGCATCAACACCCCTGCTTTAGATTCTGCAATTGCAACTTCTGCGTGCCTCTGTTTTGTCTTGGCCTCGTCTCTCACTTGCTGGTTTTGAATCCAAAAGTCGCGGATCCACACTTGAACCAGCGGTCTTGACGGGTTTTGCACCGCACTCTTTACCCAACGCTCTTTTCTCAATACACAAAAACCTACTCATCACCACCATGAGTCACGTTACTACCAGCGTTGCTGAGTCCAGCAAACCAAAAACGCCTTCAGCTCTGCGACAGCGTCTCTTGCAAGATATTACGGAGCTCCGGTCAAAGCCTTACCCCAATGTTACCTTACACGTTCGGGATGAGAACATCACAAGAGCCTGTCTGATTCTCAACGTCGACGAATATGGACCTATGCATCTCACATTGGAGTTCCCATCTGACTACCCTCTTGGACCTCCCATCATGCTCATGGATTCAGACATCATTCATCCGAACATATTTGGAAGTTATATCTGCGCTTCAATACTCAACACACAAGAAGGCTATACACCAGCTTACACTCTCAAAGGAATCGCCATCCAGATGCTCAGTTTCTTCAGTAGCGACAATCTCGAGCAAGCAGGTGGACATGCTGCTCGCGTGGTAGATCTCAAGAACTACAGAAAGCTACATAGCAACTTGAAAGATAATTACACTTGCGCACGATGTAATTTTGGCAAGCCGGGGTTTACCACTGCGAAAGGCGCAGCTGCGCACCAGGAAATGCCTCCAACATCCGGTGACGAGGCTGTTGTTCATTGGCCTGCCCTGGGAGAGACGTCCACTTCGATGGTCAATGGCAAAACAAATGGAGCTGCTAAGAATGCACCTTCCCCACTTGCTCAGAATGTCACGGCAAACTCAGAGGATTCCGAGATGGAAGTTGTATCTCAGATTCGAGAGGCGAGGCTACCCGACGAGATCCTCCTTCTCATTTGTGAAAAGCTGGAGACGGAAGATCTCATGGCGTTCGCTGAGGCCTGGTGGAAAATCGGCTCCATCATGACGAGATATGATGTTATCCGCACCCGAGAATTGCAATGCTTCTGCTTCAAGAAGGATTACATGTGGACCAAGCTTGGCGTGGGTATCACTCTGACCTCTGGAGCAAGAAAAGGATTCTTCGAGTCGGAGTTCGACCTATTATCTAAGGATGCTTTCGAAACCTACGGCGTCAGTCGTTCTGTGCTAGGTGTGGAATTTGAACATTGGCTCCCTCTGCCAATTTCCCGTGGACACTGGAGAAATGTCAGTCGAGATGCCTTTGAGTCATTGACAGGCTTGGCCACAGCTGCAGCTTTGGGAAGTGTTGCTCCGATCAATGTCATATATCATTTCATGAATGACGTGGTAGTAAAGCTCAACAAGAAGGCTGAAGACAACACATATCGGGCGGGATATTATCCCTACCAGCAGGTTGCAACGAGCACTCTCACACACGCTTCGGAAAAGGCGATAGAGTCTTACTTCCATCTTTTCCATTTATTGCTGTGCATGGCAACCGAGCAACCGTCAATCGTCAGATCTGCCAACGAGAAAATTTTGCGATTTATGAATGGTGAAACCTCAAAGGGAGTCTGCCCTAATCTTGGCCATCTCCTCGTTGCCGTTTTGATCAGCAACCACGAGATCACACAAAATGTGATGAGAGCCATTGTCAAGGAGACCATCACTCGAAATACTGTGTGGGTCCTGGACAAAAAGGGCGCCAACATGCCCGAACTCGCCTTCATGGAATCATCGGCCATCTCACACTACCGTCTCAAGAAGACCTTCGAAGCTAGCAAAACCTCTTACCGCCTTCTCATGTTCCTGAACCTATTTCGCAAGACAGCTGTTGGTTCACCCCGAAAACCTCTCGCTCAGCTTTGTGACGAAGCTTTCGATCGACATGGTGCACCGCCACGGGGTTCCGCCAAGCACCTCGCTGATTCCATCAAGCGCATTCATGAGATTTCTACGTTCCCGGAATTTCTGGATTCTATGGGCATCGACAAGCCCTCGCCTTCGTGGTTCACCAATTTTTTGAGGACGTGTATGCAGGATAGTGTCACGAAGGGATATTCGTCCATGCCACTTTCGCAAGCTGAGGCACTGCATCTGCGATTGGAAAAGGAGCCTGGTGTTGAGGCTCCTGATTACTTGTACCCCAGGAAGGTTGATACCCACCATATATCTTTCTTTCCCGGCAGAGCGGGTTCTTCGTCCCATAGTAGGGGACGAGGGAATGGTCGGAGAAGATGATGGAGGGTGGTGTTTAGGGAGTTGGAGGAGGTTTGGAATATAGGAGAAGGCTTGCTAGAGGATCTACTGGTGTCGTTCATTCGATCAACTGGTATTGGCTCCTCGGGACAGGATTATCGGTGTCATGATTTAGGATAGGAAGGATAAATAACCATATATTGCACATAGACTGCAGCACAATAGATTGATAATGCCTCAGTAATGCGAAATACCATCTGAAGACATACATGAGATGTTGTTGCACTCTAAATTTTTAGTGATGTTTCAGTGCGGGAGGCACGGCCCGGAGCGCTGGAACAATGCCCAAACACTGTCTCGCTTCCCTGAAATTGCTTGTTTTCATCTCAATACCTCCATCGCCAAAGAACCATCTTTTCTTTGCAATTGAATCTCTTCTTCTCTCACTTCTAATGCCGCGTCTTATATTATACCCTCGTGTGTACACGAGGACATCAGACAAGCTTCCTAAATCGGAAGATGCTTACGCCAAGATATGCAATGGAGCTTCACAACAATCGCCGTCGCCGTCATGCTTCAACATCAACCCCGCCTTCGGGGCTGTGCACATCAACAGCTATATCTCTCAGTAGCGAAAGTCTAGATACTCGACGAGTATGTTCATATCCTTAACCACGTAGCAGCATATACCTAAAGCCTCTCCATGGCCCACGATGGACCCGATCTCCGCCTTGTCCCTCGCAAGCAATGTCATTCAATTCGTCGATTTCGGGTGTAAGCTCATCTCCCACAGTCGACAACTCTACAAGTCCATCGATGGTGCTCTATCTGACAAAGTCCTCGTTGAATTCCTCGCTCTCGATCTCGATTCCTTGACCACAAATTTGCATAAATCCTTGCGCGAAAACCAGCCGGTAGACGCTAAAGGATACACAGAAGAGTACTCGGACGACGATTTGGCACTGGATGATTTATGTCGCAGATGCCATTTTATTGTAAAAAAGCTGATATCGCGACTGGATAGGTTGAAGGTCCAAGGCAGTTCGTCACATCGGAATTGGGAGAGTTTCAAGAAGGCTCTAAGGGCATCATGGAGTCGGGAAGAGATGGACTCTCTGGCAGCGCAGCTTAATGATGTTAGGAGCGAGATTGAATTCCGAGTCCTGATGTCCTTCCGGTATGAACATATTCTTCATGGCCAGGAAAACTTAATGTTCAGGCTGCTAATTCGACCGCCAGAGGATCCCTCAAGACAATCGCCATCCAGCAGGTCCAAACCTCCCACCAATTGTCACAGTGCACCCAGGCTATTATTACAACCTTTCTCAGTGTCCGGGACGAATTCGCAAACGAGCTACAACGACAGGCGGAGAAATTAGCAGAGTTACAAGGATACAAGGAGAGACCCGGGATGGAAAGACATGGCACACTTCAGACACTACGGCATCAGGACGAGGAAGAAGAAGAGGAGGCACAAAAACATGAGCCTTCGGCTGCTGAAGCGTTGATCGAGCATGAGATGATATTGCTTATGATAGAAAATGGTATTCTCGGCACATTGGATTTCCCCAGCAGTCGAGACCGGCATGAAGATGTCGAAATAGCCCATCATCAAACATTCGAATGGATATATAGGGATTGCAAGATAGGGGATAAGAGCTGGGGCAATTTCGTGGAGTGGCTGCAAAGGGACGACGGCTTTTACTGGGTCAATGGGAAAGCCGGATCTGGAAAATCTACGTTGATGAAATATATATTCGGCCACCAGCGAACTCGGCAGGAGCTACAAAGATGGGCAGGTTCGTCAAGCTTCGATATGACTGGATTTTTTTTCTGGAACAGCGGCATGGAAGAACAACGATCACAACGGGGCTTGCTGCGCACGTTGCTATTCGAGACGCTTCAAACCCATCGAGATCTCATTCCAAAGGTTTTACCACACGCATGGGATGTATGGTCGACACAAGTAAAATCAGCACTCAAGCTCGGTACAGCTCCAGCAAAAGCATCCCTTCTTTCCCACGAGTCAAAACCATGGACTTTGTCGCAATTGAAGCGTGCATTTCGAACACTGATACAGGAATGCCAGAGCCGGCATATCAAACTCTGCTTCTTCATCGATGGTCTGGACGAGTATGATGGGGATCATGATGATATTGTCGAATATTTTCTGGACTTCGCTCACGAGCCTGGCGTCAAGATGTGCTTATCAAGCAGGCCGCTCCTGGTTTTCGAAGAGGCATTTTCGAATTTCCCTGGTTTGAAGCTTCAAAATTTGACGCACAGTGATATCAACTCCTATGTGGAGGACAAGCTTGGAAACCACCGGCACATGGCACGACTGTCCTTGAAAAATCCAGGACAAGCTAAACGTCTAGTCACCGAGATTGTCACAAAAGCAGATGGGGTATTTCTTTGGGTAAAACTCGTGGTTAAGTCTCTGCTTCAAGGATTGCGAGACCAGAATCGAATAACAGATCTTCAACGGCGTTTGCGCCACCTTCCAGCCGATCTCGAAGCACTTTACGAACACATGCTCATTAAAACAGACCCCTTTTACCTAGAGCAAGCATCTCAGATATTCCAAATCGTTCTTGTTGCGCAGAAAGAATCGACCAGTCGTCAAATAACCCTCCTGCAACTTTCCTGGGCCGAAGACGAGGACGAATCCTTGGCAATCAATTCTTCACTACGCCCTCTACCTACCAATGAAATTTCTGGCCGGTGTAAGCTGATGGACAGCAGGCTGAAGAGTGTATGCTCTGGATTGCTCGAGTCTTATGAGTCGAAGTATTCTAACATTGCACCCGACGCGCGAGTTGTCTTCTTACATCGAACAGTCTCTGATTTTTTCAAGAAGCCTTCGGTTTGGGATAAAATTGTCAAACATACTCAAGGAACAAACTTTTGTCCCCAACTCTCGCTATTGCGATCCAATGTGCTGCAGCTGAAGGCTTTGGATACCAGATATGGAAACCCGCTTGATATGACAATTATTCGTGATGCTTTGAGGTTCGCCAAAAAGGCTGAAGACAATCTTGAGGTTGGATTCCCTGAATTATTGGATCAACTCGATTCTGCAGCAACATATCAATGGAGAGTTTGTCATGGCAACACGATTGGAGGCAGGGTCGACAAAACATCTGAACAATCGAAGCTCAAAGACCGATCAGTGCTACCTAAACTTCAGAAAAGTATATCCTATACGAGGACGGAGTCCGAGAATGATTCCGACGAATACTACGATTGTGCCTCTGATGACGATTTTAGAATCAAGGAGTCTAGGTCTGCTGTTGCTATGCCTAGATCCGAAGCGTTACAATTTTCCGGAGGTCATGCACAAAAATTCAAGCATCAATTCTCTTCCAGCAGTACGTTTACAAACCAAGGATTCCAAAGCACGGTATTGATCGACCACGATTCAACTCGCGGTGGGGCACTCAACCATTGGATCCATGGAATCGAACTCGAAGGAATCAAACCATACAACCAACTCATCCCCTTTTACGACCTCGCCAAAGCAATAGGGCTCCGTCACTACATAGCTATAAAGGATGAGAGCGGTCTTGTAGTTGACCACGATGTGAACCATCATCTGCTCATCCACACCGTAACGTGCTATTCCCGAAACAAAGAAGGGCAGTCGAAAGTCCCAGATCCTGCGACCGTCAAACGCGCCTTGGAAGCGGGCGCCGATCCGAATTTCTCCTTCCATGGAAACTCGCCGTGGGAAGAGGCGCTGGCGGGCGCCTTGTCACATCTATCGCAACTCGAATTCGATGAGGAGCTGTGGGATACCAACGGCATGAGATACCAACGATGGATCAAGGATGCCGCCACTTGGGCGGACATCATGGAGATCTTCCTTAAACACGGCGCATCTCCTACGGCATCCAGTAAACAGCACTGGGGCCAACCAAGACGGAAACCGACGGCTATTGTTCTGAACTTTCCGCCGGAGTTGGCGGGGCGAAGGGTGAAGCTGGCAGCTGTTATTGATACGCTGTTGGTTAAATCAATGCCGAAGGGTATTGAGTTTTTGAAGCAAGAGGAGAAAAATGGTGAAGCGGAAGCTGAACGCTCGAGATTGCAAGAGGGTAAGAGGCATAATGTCTCCCAGTTGAGTGGTGGCTATCGGTGGATCTCTTCATGGTTTACGGTGAGTAAAGGTGTCTAGGGGTGAGAGGTAAGTCATTTTACGATTCGTTTTGGGAACTTATGTCAATCTCCTCTGTTTTGATATTTACATGAGCATTTTGTTTTATGCCCCGGTGCTATGCATATATTGGTATTTCACGGCATATGTCACCTGTATTTACATCTATATTTGGAGTGGGATGCGTTTAAGGGCTTTTTAGACAGTGAAGGTGCAAAATACTGTACATATACGAATTGGCAAGTCACGAGCTGCGTCTTATACATCACAAGGGATTAACATCACAGAGCTTCTGTAGAGCTATATAATCAATTACACTCTCCTCTCTCTTTCTATTTTCACATAACTTTTACCGCACTTTTTAAACTGTCGGACATTATGTTATAAGTATTATCACGAACTGTTGGAACGGTAATATACCAGTCTGTATCCGAATCCCCGCGCCTCCAGTCAGACCATACATCTTTCATGATAGTAGGTCTAAATACAACATTTTAAAGGTGATAATATGCTACTTCCGTTTCGCATGATAGGGAACGGTAGGGTGGCTAGAAAGGCTAGAGGGGGTTATAATAGCGGGCATAAGTGTCTGTGTATATGTGTGTATGTGTGTGTACGTATAGCGGAGCGACAGTAAAGTGTTATTCAACTAAGCGAGTAAGGGGACGATAGCGAACGAACAAATGATTGCTATTTAGCAACAGCAACCCAGCAACAAAATGAAGCATAAAAGAGTCACCTACCGCAATACTCTCCTAATACCGTAACAGCAGGGGATACTGGAAACCAACGCCGAACGATTTCAATCTGATGGCTATGATGTCAAATGCACCTAGGGGAACGGGAAGAGGAGAGGTAGGGGAGAATGGGGGCAGGCGTTAGAGGTGGGAGTTAGATTCAATAGGTAGATACGTGGGTGAATGGGTAAGAATTGAGTTGTAGGGTGTAAGTAAATCTTTCTCTCTTTCTGCCTTTATTTCGTTACTTTTGCGTTTAAACTTTTAGTTTAGAGATCCATTGCCTATATAAAAAGAAGTTTTGTCTCTACCTTTCTATCGCACAAATAACTGCATGCTACGAAGAGTATGTTGCATGGCTGTTTAGCTTCGTTGAGTAAATAGATCAGTACAAGGCAATCTTCGACGATTTGCGTGATGGGTGGTCTAGACTAGAGGCGGCGATGGCAGTAGCGGGTTCGTGGGTGTCTACTAGAGATGGTTGTTTAAGTTTGAGAGCGTTTAGAGAAATGGATTTCCGGGAGTCTGGATTGCTGTCTCTTGTGAAAAGCTGTCCGTTCATTCGGTACCTGAAATTCCAAACGTATGTATATTATACTGAAACGAGTGGATATATTGGCACTTAACTCGATTCCTGTAAACATTTTTTCTATATTTCTTTTGATAGGACTATTTTATTCTCAGGACGTGGATTCTTAAGTGTACTCAGCGTGTGCTCAGACATGCTCAGGGATAACCCCTTTAGCTTCTTTTGCCTACGTTATTTTCAACAGCTTTAAGAGGTTGATTAAGCCTCTTTCGATACCTAGTTACACTTTCCAAATAATGTATCTTTGTTTCTGAATTCTATATATAAATAAGAAAAAGATTCAAATCAAAAACACCACCCGCCTAACAGGATTCGCACTTTCCCATACACTCCTTCTAATAGGAAACTGCTCTACTCTCGAAGAAACCCCACGCTTATCCGTTTCAATAAGCATTATATGCAAAGCTTGACTATCATCATACTCAAGCTCTTCTCTTCTATCCTCATTCACCCCAATTAAAATAAACTCCAAGTACAGCGGCTGTGTCTTTCGCCAATCCGGGTCCAAATAAGTCCATTCCACTTCCTTGGGGAAGGTGATGGCGAAATCTTTAGCAAAGATATTGACTGTGTATGGAGGCTCTCTGAAGGAAAATGATACGGGTAGAAAGGCTGTTGTTGTCTCGAATATGAGAAGGTTATCCACTTCTGATTTCTGGAGATCTGTGGGGAGATGGAAATCCGGGAGCGCTTTCATAGTATAATCATCCGCGTCGTTGATTCCCACATTAGGTATCCACTGAATCTTATCCTCTTGAACGCGGAACCAGGAGATTATAGAATGTATACGATGTTCCTGGTACTCTTCTAAACCGATTCCAGAACCTGCAGTAACCCACCCCGCCCAGCTCCAGCTAGGGAATCCAGGTCTTCGCTCAGGCGGCTTAGGCGGGTCCGTATGAGCCCTTACTCCAAAGAGCAAAGCGTAGTCGAAATATCGCTCTGGCAGACAAGCGAAGAATTCCGTGTTTAAAGTTTTAGAGAGAGGTCCTAAGATTCCCATGAATGCACGGATAACGTCGGATTGGTAGGTGAAATGGCGGAGAGTATATTGTTGGACGAGTCGAGTGTATTCGTAGAGGGATCCACATTCATCAAGCGATAGCCTTTCCAAGGGATCGCCCCATTCCCTCAGGTAAAGTTCCAATGATGATTCCTGCTCAGTACTTTCTAGGACGGTGTCTTCACACCATAAATCCGTTTTACATTGATAAAACACCTGAGCATCAGTGAAAATCAATAACCGCGGCGAAATCACACTTTCTTGAAACGTCCATCCTCGAGTCGACCAAACGGTTCCCTCCATTGCTTTCCGGAAAGACGGTTGCACAGTACTCAGTGATAACCCATCAATAACTGTCAGTCCTTGATTGATTTTCCTTGTATCTGGACTCACGCCTGGTAATCCCGCCCAAGAATTCTCTCCCGATGCGCTGACAATGGTGATTTTTGCCCCGGCATATATCTTATCCATATCATTGATTTCATCGAGACTTGTTCCGTCTTGGAAAATACACAGGGCGTCCACCCAGAGGTAGCGGATTCCTAGACCTTTGCAGACTTTGACTGCATCTTTGATGGTGCTTGGTGCTTCCCTGATTCCACCAGTTCTGAATAGTGCATCTTGAATTTTTTTGGTGAGTTTTAGTTGTGTGATGCGAGGTGGTCCCCAGGTGTAACTTAATGCTGCGTAGTCGGGATTAGCTGCATAGCAGACACGTTCTTCGATCACGTCGATAACGCGCATGTCGCCAGCGTTTTTTAAGTTGAAGGAACATTTCTCATGCCCCTTACAGAGATGTAGCCATCGTTTGATAATCTCCATGTTGATCTCATTCTTGATTATCCTGCCACATAAAGCTGTCCCATCGCAAATTTGGATATTATGCTTTTGCAAGCGGGGGTACTGATGCGTGCTCTCGAAATTCCTATCCTCGGCCCAAATCTCTAATCTTCTAGTATATTTCCCTTCGCCGTTTTGCAACATGTTGGGGGAATAGGAACCATAGTTATCTGGATTTAAGCAAACAACGGGATTCGTCAACTTGGCATATTCAGGATCGCGAGAGAAAATTTGTACGATGAATTGGCAGAAGAGACAGTTGTTTTGCTTTTTTTTTGAATTCGGTGAGGGGAAATAGCCTTTAGGAACCAGTTTATTATATGCAAACTCTGGTACAACTAATCTAGATGGTATATATGTGGTAACTAGTATAAGTGATCTAGGAAATGATCTAGCCAAAGAAATAAAAGATAAAGTTATAGATTGATATAAATCGGATTATATTAATATATATCAATTTTAAGCTAAAATAGCTTTAATTGTATTTATTACGGCTTTTATAAAAGAGGGTGTGTTTTTATAGTTTTCGGTTAAGTAGGCCGTATCTAATAGCCCTAGCTCTTACCTAATCGGTTAAACGTTTTTCCTGAGTCAGGGTAAGCCTTTAAAGAGATATAGCTACTTCTTAATACGATTCGTGGCCTTTAAGACGATTCTAAAGTATAGACCTCGGAACCTTATAATCTCGACTAGCGTTTTATATAGATACGCTATTTACGATTAATTCAAGCGCTTATATCACGTCTTCCTTAGTATATTTATTCTTTATAATCAAATTAAAAAATACATAAAATTTATAAGAAATTAAATAAGGCGTTATAAAGATATAATTATTTAAAGTAGGAGGGTTAGGAGTGGCGGTGAGCTAAGCGAGGGGGTGGGCTAAATAGGGGGGCACGGACTTATCCCTTATTCGTAAAACCTGCGCTAAGCGCTCCTGTACATCGTTCTGATTGATATAGATCCTCGGGCCCGCCAAGACTCTTTCTCTACTAAGGCTAAATAACTGAGTCATGTGTGACTTGACTAAGGGGATCCTGCAAGCAGCTCAGGTTTATGATCAATTCGCAAGGGATACATCTTCAATGATTTTGTACAGAATTATTCTATATAATTCCTATAAGAATAGCCTTTATATCCTCACAACTTATATAATAAAGCTGAATACCACTTTCACCTAATACCTAAAGCAATAAGATATCACAGATCCAAATCAGCTCCACAGGGACCTATAGTATCTTGATAGGTTTAAGGAGATGGATGTGCTACAAGCAATAAGCATCTGCAAAATTCTATATATAGACAATATAGAAACTTAACCGATTCTCAAGGGACCGGAAGAGCATCCCTTTGAGTGTGATTTAGCTGACTCATTAGGGTGCTCATCGTTCAGGGCTCGGCTTAGGTCCAAAGACGAAAATGGAACTTTGCGTGAGGTAACGTGGTCACTAGCTAGCTTCATACCATTGTGAGAATAAAACATGTAAAGAGATGAATCAGAGTTTGTTATAGCAAAAGGAATCATCAAACAGCATACAATGAGCGTAGTATAAGTGGGGCTGATTCAACACGAGCCGCCTGACTCCTCTTCACTTAATAAGTGTCGCGTTGCAGTCCAAGGAATAAGTTGAGAGGCCGAGGAAGACGAAGGTACTCTTATCGCTCTCGTATCCTTGCTGACTAGTATTGGTAACGCTTCCTTGCCTTGGTCGCTGCTTCTTTCCGGTTTTTGTTCTCGCTCCCGGGGATAGTCGTACCAAGGCTGAGCAACAGCATTGAAAACAATGTCGACCTTATCCTCTGCAGTCTTCGGGAGGCTAACAGAAAATCTCGAGTCTTTCAAACAAGACCAATTGGGCACATCCAGCAAAGACACTTCATCCTCGCCTCCATTCTCCATAAGGACACCCATAGTGAGTTGATTCCTATTGCGTTTGAGGGTAGCAGTGCTAACGAGTGCGACATCTCCTGAGGTAGTGACTAAAGTTCCTTCTGTGTGGAAACTTCCACCAGCAGGTTTTGTAGGCAGCAGCGTTTGCTCGGATGATTGGTTTTGTTTCTCTTCATTGGCCATCCAATCCTTAGCTTGTCGATATTCTCCATGTTCCTCCAGACTCAAGATTTCTGGGAAATCACTGTCCCAGTCAGCTATGACTAAGTGTTTCCCACAAGTCGAGAACCTGATATCTTTCATGAGCAGGCCATATTCAGATCTGGACTGAAAAGTAGTCGGATGGCACTCTGCAATACGTAAGCTTTCCCAGGTCTCTCACCAAGCCTACGCATTGCTGAGTGGTACTTACTGGTCGATAGGTTCCATAGTTTCAATGATGATACTTCTGCAAAGGCAGCTAATGGCAGACGCGGGTGGAAGCAAAAAAGATCTCGAACAACCAAATTCGGAGTTGATCCAGCAGACCTCAAATAGTCGCGTCTTTGTGCGTCCGACATCATAATTTCATACACGTCTAAGCTCAACCTGTTGCTGTCTACAATGAATTTTCCGTTTGGACTTAACCTCAGTGTATAATCCTGAACCTGTGGGCGAGACCAGCCGTGTCCTAGCGTATAATCTAGAGACCGATTTTGCCTCGGAAGCACCGCAGTGCTGAACTTGGGCCGTCTAGAGCCCGCTTGACGCCTAAGAGTGAAAACCCTCCGCAGGACCGAAAATACGTTTATGTTACTGCTAATGGAGCAAGGGAAGTGGATTCTCGAACCTCCATTTAGTTCTCTCCCAAATTGCAAGATCAGGTCCTCGTCTTCCATCGGGATGCGAAAGTTACCTTTTCGATTACACGTACCACGCAGCTCTCGGATTTCGTACTTAATTACCCAGTTCGAGAACCATCGTCCAACCTTTGGAGCCTTGTCCCTTTCGGCAAACACCCTGGTGGATTTAGTCAAAAAATCTACAGGCCCTTCATCAGGGAGGAGAGGGCGAAAATTGGAGAGACATACTTAGACGGAAAAATAGTGAGGATTCCCAATTCAGTTCCGCCCGAGGAATTCTGCGAAATGGTACACAAACACGAACCGCTCACCAAATCATCTGGCGGCAATTCAGGAGCGAGACTCTTCACAGAAACGGCACTCGTTGAACGCAAGAATCTACTCGATGTGAAGGCAGTTACGTCGCCCCATATTTTATGTGGATCGGCGTTGAGGGTACGTTTCCAATCGGCATTTATCTTCAGGAGGTCGTGAGTAAAAGCAAGCATTTCGTTTGCAACATCCCTCAAGCGCTTATAATGTTGGGTAGGATGGACGTGCTCGCTTGGCAAGTCGAGCATCCGCATTGCCCAGTTCCGCTGATCGTGAAAGGTTCGGGACGCAGAACCAAAGGTGTATTGGGACTCGACCCAAGCCATGAGACTCAGATTCAGACCAAGGAATCGTGACACTGCTTGAAGGACTTGTTCTTGCGTTATCATGAAGGACCCATGCTGGCTTCGGCTGTGATCGTAACTCTCCAGAAACGAACAGTCCAGCAGATGTTCAACCCATCGAGTTGATGCATATCTCAAGAAAGGGAAAGTGTCCTCGAGGCTTTCTGTGCATATGCTGACATCAAGCTGACCCGAAAGAGGCTGTGCAGGAGTATGATACATCAGATAGCCTAGACATATGAAACATATTTCAAGGCTAGCTCTTTGCATGGATACGCAATAGAATGAGGACAGTTTTCCTCGAGGGGTCGGTATGCTGTCCGAGACGTTGCTGAGATATTCCTTCGCAGATAAATGGATAAATTGATAAAAAGTACGAAAGTTTTGTTTTGTTGAAGGTTGGATTTCCGCTTCGACTAAGCTCCCGCATGATAAGACAACTGCACTATCGAAGTCAACAAGCTTGGAGTTCCCGTTTCGTAGTTCCTCTGGTGACGTTAGTGCTTCCTGGAGCTCAGTGTTGTCCAATCGCTTCTTGGCGTAAGTTAACCATAAGAACACGCGCCTAGCCAGTTGTCTTTGAACCTCCGGGAATTTATGAATCATTTCCAGTATTCTCTCGTAAATTCCATCAAGACCTTCTATGAGTTCTACCTCGGAAATAGTCGTCAGGCGTTCCCACGATGTCAGTGCCGGAGACTCAAGGTATGTGAACATGAGTCGAGCCCAAAGAAACATCCCGTTTGAACCGCGAACGAGACGCTCAATAATGTTAGAAATATCAGTACTCGAGGGAAAGAGATCTTCATTCATCAATATCGCAATTTTGTGCCGCACATATCGGCATATATCATCTTGGTTGAGTTCAGGCGTGATTGACTGGCGTCGAGCCTCGGTGATATTTTTGCGAAGCCAGACGACATTGGGCCGGCTAAAGAATAAGCACCTAGCGGGTGTTCCTGAGGCCATCGTTTCCAATTCTTTCAAAAAGCTATCAGGGGCTGAACACTCGTCGACCCCATCAAGTACTAGAAAACATGGCCTATCGTTGTCGAAACAGAGCTTCAAAAGTTCGAGAAGCTCTGCTTTAGAAGCGAGCGGTCCTGAAGTCTGTTGGTACATAGCAAATCCAAATTTATCGAGAATGGCCTTGTCTTGGCGATAGTGTTGTAGAAGTTGGAAGGCAATGGCCCGATATGCGTCAAGCGCAAGAATTTCACAGCCACGTGATACTTGACTAAAGAAATAATAGTAGACGTCGTATTCCAAGGAAGGTGTAAGAGACTTTCGTTGTCGCAAGTCTTGAATACAGGCAGCAGCGGTAATCGTTTTACCAGAGCCAGGTTTCCCTAGATGTAATCATCTTAATTGGGTGCTCGTGCATTGCTTCAGTTATGCCAACGGACTTACCTGAGACCCAAAACATACGATCGGTAGCTGTCAAACTATTTCCATCTCCTGAACCATCTAAATCGGTCTGGAAATTTCTCCAATCTTTATAGTTGGACAATTCAAATAGCCAAGTGGCCGTTTCACTGTACCGAAGCTCTTGGGCCGTCTCAAACGCCACTTTGAATTCTGGTGGTGCGAGCCACGCCTGAACTCGCTCGATTGTCTTGACTGGATCCTATTAGTAAACCTACCATGATGAGCTTCATAACATAGCTTACGCTGTTGCTCTCGTTGGGCTTCTTCGTTTTGTTCTTGAAGTGCTGCGTCCGTTTTCCTTCGAAACCTTTCTTCCTTCAGCCTTTCTCTGCTTGCTTCCTCATAGTGATTTAAGCCAATTGTTATGTTGAGCAAGTTGCGATTCTGTTGAAATCGTGCAGAGAGATCACTGAAGGTCGCATCAAAAGGCTTCCATACGAGCTGAGTGAAAATGATTAATCCCCGTCGTGACCCTGGAGAACATTTGAACTTCGGTTCGAGCAGCAAAGTACAAGGAAATATTACTTACTACCGTCTTTCCTCGTGAATATCTGCCATACTCGGCGAAACAGCTCAAAAATGTCAACATAGACATCACACAGTGCATTCTCAGCTATTCTAAAACGCGCGTGTCTGTCGGCAATATCTTCATAGAAGTCTGCTTTTTCATATTCTGCTTCCTGTTCCAATGCATCAATAATACTTTCATACTGGAAAAATGCTGTATCACTAAGGGACTCGAGCAGTGCGGCCAGTTTCTCGAAAAACATGGTGAAGTTGCTTGCAAGCTGGAAAAGTGGCAGGGTATTAACCTTGTAGCTTCTATCACGGTATCATCAAGTATTTACTGACCTGCAATACCAAACGGAATGCTCCCCAAAGAATAGCAGTGTATTGTGGGTTGGATTGAATAAAGATCTCAACCACTTTGAAATAAGACTCCAGCGAGCGACTAAATCGGTGGATTCTTTCTAGAGGTTTTGCGAGAGCCTTATTTTTCATGTGCCCCAATGATTTTTTGTCTTCAATTTCCAGAAGAAGCGCCTGGCGACTGTCGCATGTACTGAAGATTTTACGTTCATGCTCAGGAACAGAAGCCAAAAATTTGTCCCTGGCAGCTGCGAAGCGATCATTCGCAACGGTTGCAGATATTCGGCTTCAACAATCATTAGCTTGATTTACGTCTCATTGAAGACTGCAGTTCGTACCTCATAATGCCCTCAAGTTTTGGTCCAGCAATGGGGTAGGGGGAACTTGACGGACGAGAATGCAGGTGGTAAGAAGGCTCAATGTTGCGTCAGGAGCAGTAGTGGAGAAATATTATTCATCATTCGGTACTGATTGTAGCAAGGCACCCCGTTAGGCTCCGTTAGGTTGTTTATTGACTCTCGGCTATGTCGCTTGGCTTCCACCATCCTCCGGTTGGGGCTTTTCCCCACTAATCATGTTATGGAACTAATGTGGGTCCAAATTTGTGGACGAATTCAAGACATCGCGTGGCACAGCCCCAAACATAGCCGCCACCTTCCAAGAGCGCTCCATCTTGCTTATAAAAACATAATATAATGTGGTGCCTTTTTCGGTCCTAAACTAGGATTTCTATTCTTACAGTATCCTCTTCCGTCTCCCATGAGCATTCAATTTTTCAGCCCTGAACAAAAATAATACTGAAAGTCACGTAGATCTACCTGATCCTAGAGCTTTTAAAGCTCCCTATATATATCCTCTCTATTTTTTAATATATATAACAATTTTTTTTAGCTCTCCTTTTATCTATCGCTAGACCTTCTTAATCGGGTTTAGATCAGGTGAATAAGGTAGCTAGGAAAAGTCATGAATACCGTGTTATAGGCGGGGCAAGCAGGCCTTCCCTATATAGACCTTTGACCTATCTTCTATAAAGATATACTCTAGCCCGAGTTCGTCGAATAGTAGGAAAACCACGGGTTCTAGAACTTCTTAAAGGTAGGCCTTAGAGCAAATTTCTCTTACGCTTAGGCAGCTTTGTCACAGAGCACTCAGGCAGACGTAAAGTAAACAGTGCTCTATTACTTAGAATAATCGACGAAGAAGGGAAGAAGGGGAAGGGAGAAGCTGCCACGTATTTAACCTCTGCCCGAACCTCGCTTAGGCCTAGCGCCGTCACGTGTAGAACAGGTCACGTGAACCAACTCCGTGACAAGCTTTTCTAAGAAGACTAATTCTGACTTATAATCCTAGCTAATAGCCCCTTAAATCATGACTAAAAACCTCCCGGACCTATAAACAGACTATATATAATTCGTATAGCGCTTTTCGTCTACTCTCTGAGTAACCTAGATCCTTCTACTCTTCCTAACCTCGAATATAGCTTCGTCCGACTAAATCACCTTCTACTAATCGCCCCTAGGTTTACTATTATCCCTGTATGCTATATAGTCCGATGTCCTCTACCACCTGTGATCTAGTATAAAAGCTAATCGCTTCTTAGCTTGTTTGCGTGATATATAAGGTCAGGGGCACGTAATATAGCGACGGTAGCCTACGCGGCGAAGTTCTCGACGAATAGTCCTGATAGACGCTAGGATGCTAAGTTAGGTATAGACCTGGTCAAAGGTAAGGCGCTGTGTCGACTAGTCTCTTAAGATATAGCGAATATAACGACGGATCTCTCTTATAGATATCATGTAAGACTTCGGGTCCTTCCTTCTACGTACTCGACGGCTTGATTCCTGTCGTAAAATACGTCTAGTTGTACGCCAGGGAAGGGTAGTCTTAGACACGATCTCGCGCTACGATTTTCCTATACGGTATAGGTTGCGTACTATAACGCGTACAGGGGTAGGCTATTCGCCTTTATCTTTCTAGGGGGGAGAACTAAAGATAATGCCGTTATCTATCTTAAATTACGCGATAATATAATTGATAGTTGATTTAATAATAAGGTGAGAAAAGAAGGTAGTAAAAAAGACGCGTTTCGCGTTCTCGCTTAAATAGGCCACGCGTGGTGGCCCCTACTCTTACATGGTCTGACAGGCAATCGGGATACGACTTGGACTCATAAAACGAACATGAACTTCTGGCTACTTCAGCTGGCTGAAGATATAAAAACCGCACGCGTGATGACGTTTGGGTACGATGCAGATCCAGTCAAGCTCTAGACACAAGTTGGCGGGAACAATCTCCGAAATCATGGAAAAGGCTTGGCAAGTGACGTGTCGGACCAACGAGAAGATTGTCGGGAGCGACCTATCATTTTCGTCGCTCATAGTCTCGGGGGTCTGATGTCCGCGCAAGCTTTGTTGATATGCATAGAGGGCGATAGAAACCTCGACAAGCTCTTTCGATCTACACGAGGAATTATCTTCATGGGCACACCCCATGCTGGACCAGGATTGGCGAATATGGGTCT
Source organism: Cudoniella acicularis (assembly GCA_013054445.1). Taxonomy (NCBI): domain Eukaryota; kingdom Fungi; phylum Ascomycota; class Leotiomycetes; order Helotiales; family Helotiaceae; genus Cudoniella; species Cudoniella acicularis. The sequence goes on along the minus strand of JAAMPI010000007.1, from coordinate 81,692 downwards.
CCAGATCGCAAAATATCTAAATATCTTTTGGAAAACAAACCCGGCCCTCTTAGGACCGCTTCGGCAGGAGTCATCGACCTTGCTTGACGTCCAACAGCGGTTCCAACAATTGCTCTTACAGAAACATGTTCAAATAGAAGTTTATTGTTCAATTGAGGAGCGCGGGATTCGCGGCGTTGGGGTCGTCGTGCCGGAGCATTCAGCTGTGTTAAAATCAATACTCTAACCAAAGTATTGCTGCAGATCATAGGGATATGACGAAGTTCAGTAGGAAGAGAGACCAGGGGTATCAGAGAGTTTTGAGTAGGGTCCGGGATAATATGCAGTTAATTGATTTTCTGATCCAAGTATGTAAACATCTTCAGAGCTTAAATCAAACTTTACAAACTTTACATTCCCTGACGTGATTCTAGATTTGGAAGACTTGAGGAAACACCCGGACTACGAGAAGAGAACCAACTGCCACAAACTCTTCCGCACTTCAAACTACAAGTCGCATAAAGAGAGAAACCCGAGTCCTGTTGAGGGCACATACGTATGGTTTTCGCAACACTCAAACTATGTTAGTTGGCAAGACAGTAATAACTCAAGCGTCCTTTAGGTTTCGGCATATCCAGGCTGTGGCAAATCTGTGCTTTCGAGATTTCTGGCGGATAAAGTACTACCAGTGACTAAATCGCGAACAACCTGCTACTTCTTCTTCAGGGACGATAACGAAGACCAAAAGACGGTCACAAACGCTCCATGTGCTATACTCCATCAGCTTTTTTCTCAAAAGCACAAACTTCTCGAATACGCTGTCAAATGCCCCGACCGGAATGGGGACGACTTCGCTGGAAACATAGACTTACTGTGGAATCTCCTCGTTACCGTTTCTGCGGACCCTCAGGCTGGAGAAATCGTCTGTATCTTAGATGCCCTCGACAAATGCAAGCAATTAGAATTGGAAACTCTACTGGGAAAATTATGCTCTTTCTACAACCAGGACTCTCGTTCTTCGAGCGGGAGGTGTCTAGAATTTTTGGCGACGAGTAGTCCATTACAAGACATAGAGGACGCGTTCAACAACCTTAGCCAGAAAATACCCTCGATTCACCTAGCTAGTGAAGAACGCACGGATCAAATCCGCGATGAGATTGATCTTGTAATCGAATACGAACTTGGAAAAATCCAGCAAAAGAGACATCTTAATCTGGACACTATTTCCATTTTGCGGGGAGAACTCACAAGAGTCGAGCACAGAACGTACCTGTGGCTTAAATTCATTATCGATTTGATTTATAGCCATCCAATGTCTGTGACAAAGAGAGGCAGGAAGGAAATATTCGGCACGATACCGACAACAGTAAATGATGCTTATACTGCTATTCTTAATAAGAGCGAAAACAAAGACCTGGCTATGAAACTTCTACAGATCGTCTGTGCCGCAACACGACCCCTCTCTGTAATCGAAATGGGATTTGCAATGTCCATTGAACCGGATGATAGAGCATACAAAGACCTCGAAATATGTACCGAGGAATTCACCAAAAGCTTGATAAGAAATTTATGTGGGCTTTTTGTTAGCGTCATCGACGGAAGAGTCTATTTGCTACATCAAACTGCTAAAGAGTTCTTGATCGCACAAGACGCTCCTCTTCACTGGCCTTTCAACTCTCGTTTTAATGGGATTTGGAAAAACTCGATATCCATCCAAGACTCAAATTTTGTTCTTGCTTGTATTTGCATGTGCTATTTGCGGTTAGACGAGTTGTATACGAGAAGGTGTTTTTTACAGGGAGGAAATAGCTCAACTTGTCTCGACATTCGGCTTTCTCGAATACTCGGCAGATGAATGGCCTACACATTTCTGAGCTGCGTCAATTCCACAAGGGCATTTCGCGATAATTCTAGGCTTGTATCTCTGTGACGTCCAAACAGAACAAGATATGAGCTGGGAGCTTGTAAATTGGAAATGGGAATTCCTTAGGTCCTCCTACCTGGTTTACCAACCTCAACATTGCTTCGCATCTAGGACTCACAGGAGTTGTATATCAGCTACTTAAATCTCCCGGCATCGACGTGAATGCGGCAGGCAAGGACGCCCAGATGCCGCTCATCTAGTCAATACCACTAGTAACAAATCAAATGCGACTAACAGGGATGTTGTAATATCGCTTTTAAGGACTGCAAAAGTAAGTTACCATCTATATTTTGTTTTCATACAGCGACTTACAGCTGTTAGATTTTTGAAGGGTTAAGAGCCATAGTAGGACCAGGAGAGCAGCCATTCTAGGACCGAAAAACTTAAAAACTGGTTCACTGGTGGTTTGCTACGTACCATGCTGCGGTGTTGGCTAAGGCAGCATGAAAGCACCCGCTTGAGCGAGATAATAGCTACGTTGAAGTAAAGCAGGAAGAAGAAAGAGTGATTTCATCAATTTCCGATAATTCTAATCCCTTTAACTGTTACAAGAATAACCGAATTCATCGTGGCTGCTAAATCAGAACAGATATTCGGAATTCCCGATGAACATTAACCATTTCTGCTGGGCCAAAAGCTTTCAACTGCAATTATTTTCTTACGGCTTCTCAAATATGTTAGATAATATCCTTGAAAAGATATTTGTTTTGGTGGAACGAAAACATAGAAGAGAAAAATGTCAGGGAGCTTCAATCGCCTGAAGGCATTGGGATAGAGGCTCGGTTAGCTTTAGCCATAACTCTCGGGGGCTCACTAAATTCAAGGGATGGTGCAATAGTGTTCAAGAATCTAATAGCCTCAAGATTGATTCAAAATCAGTAACTCGTCAGTACGTTTAAGGGCAGAGTTGAGTTAGGATTGCCAAGACGCATTAGTTTGAGTCAGTTAAATTCCATCAAAATATATTGTATAGATCAACTCTCACTTGATGAAGAATTTCCTCCAGTGTTCAAAAATGTCATGATGCCAAAATGAATGCCAAGCCGTTTAATTCAAATGGGCTATAATATTTTAACATTTATCCCTCTCATCCCTCCACTCATCTTTCCAACCCTTTTCAGAACAAAATTATCTTTCAATCAATCACCAAAGAAGCTCAATTAGCTCAACTATCAACCAAAATGCATTCTCAACTCCATGTCTTGGCTCTCACCATCACCGGCCTCTTCTCCAGCCTGACAACCGCCGATTTCGTTCTCGAGCTCCCCGCCAGCATCGGCTACCTCGATACCGCCCTAGGCGCTCTCCCTGCAGCGGCTTCAGCCCCGGAAACCGCGCCACTGTCACCAACTTCCCTATCTCAGGCTACCCGTCGCCATTCTCACCACAGACAACATCTCAGTCTCTGAATTCAAAGCCATGCTACTGCCTAATATCAATACCTGGGTTCCACTCACTCGCAATCTGACTATGTCTGGACAGGGATTCTTCTGCGGGTCTTCTATTCCCGGGATTGCAAGCTGGATCGGGCAGCCGGCTGTTCTGCAAGTTATTCAGCATGGTGCGAATAGAGTGCAGTATCAAGTATAGTTTATCTTTGACATTCTTGGTTATTTTTTCTTCTTCTTTATTTCTTTGCTTACACTTTCCAGCGCGCTGCCATTCAGTTTACAACCGGTACAGCTGGATCATCTTCATACTGCCGCAACACCTCTGGTACGAGCGCGATCTAGGTGTAATTGTTGAATGTAGCTATCTTCAAAGTTACGGGTGCTGTCACTTGACATTTTCGTTGATTGTTCCTTGACTTTCTAAGCTTCGGAAGGTGGTTCTTGATTCGAGTGTTTCTTTGATGGTTGCGTTTACTTTTTGTAGGTTATTTGGGCACTATGATATTTAGTTCGAGTAAAAAAAGATCGCTGTTTTTTCTTGCTGGAAAAAGAACATGTACACAGAACACGAGTGAAATGAAAACACTGGTACACATATCTCTCATAAATTTTGATCTTGAAGTGTGAGTTTTCTAGTCAAGATCAGGACCTGAGCAGATGCTACTTTAACCTGAGCCAAGGGTGAGCAAGGGGTGAGGCGAAGGTGGGAAGCAGGTGAGTAACAGGGCCTAATCTAGTGGGTAGAGGATCTGTTTTGACCCCTCGGCTACAATGGCCATCTGTTAGCTAAAATTAGAAAAAGGTTCAAGGATTGTTTGGGAGTCCATTTTAGGTCCCTCCAGCATTGCTGCACGTGACTAAAGATATCCACCCCCTATCGCCTGCCTATAGGACAACAAGCTAAAGTAATACAGCTCCTAATACTCCAATTAATAGTGGCAAAATCTGGCGTAGCCCAATTTATAGTAGTACAACTTAAAGTACTTATAACTTAGAGTATTACTATAAGTTTACTAGTACGTAACAAGAGCCTAACCCCACTCTTACATAGCTATAAGTTTCACCACTACCGTTCTTATAGGCTTAGTAACTCTTTTCAATAATTACTGCCAAATATTTGAATTCTATATGAGTAGTTACACTGAGTAGCCTTACATATTGCCTATTCCAAAATTAACTATTAGGTTACTATTTCTAATAAATTTAATAGATTTAATACATAAACAACGTTCAGGTGCACTGCCTCTCTAAGTTCAGCTCGCTGCTTTAGGAATAACGTCTCGCTTATCTGAACCACTGCTTTTAATTGGAATGTCTAAGTTAGTATTGCCTTGACCAATCAACTACTAACACATCACCTGGTTTGCATAGACTCATCGTAGAACGTGACGACTTCAGCTTTTCAATCTGCTTAAACCTTTTAACGCGTCAATTCTTAAACACCGACCCTAAATTTCTAGATCAGTACGATCCTAGAATCCGCTTCCCCTTGGCCTATCTAGACCCAAAAGTAGATATTCTCTAAACACCTCTCCTAGAGCTACTACAAGACAAGCCTACATATAAGATGAAGCTAGGTCTTAAATGGATCCTATTATGTTGTAACTGCAGTTAGCTAACCAATTTTATGTTAGCTCTTTTGAGGATATTCCAAAGCTCGTGGGTTCTATTATAGAAGAAACAGAAGCCATGCTTCTCGCCAATAATACCTGTGGATTAAATGCAAATATGACCGAGGGTACATCAGCGACGGCCATCCGAAACAATGGCAAGCTATACTTTCTGTTAGAAAAAAATGAGATCTGAATACTCGAGATTTTACCCGGCGATGAAGAAGACATCGTCCAATGCCGACTGAAGCACATCAAGATTGACAATCCGCCAACGTACAATGCCCTTTCCTACACGTGGGGCGACCCCAAAGAGCCCAAAGTTACCATTAATGTTGATGGGCACGACCTAGAAGTGACTAGGAACTCAGGCGGGAAGCTGTAGCTCAGTCATTGAGATTCTGAACGAAAGATCGGATTCTCTCGCTCAGAGCACCTTCGAAGAGTGGTGGTGCTCACACCTTCAGATGCATCCGAGGTTCTTCGAACGTTGTTCTGCCCTCTACTCCTTTTTCTCACGTCCTTGGTTCACATGTGTATGGATAGTTCAGGAATATGTCATTTTTGAGCGGAGTCATCGGAAACAAGGTGGAACAAAGGGGATCGAATTCTATTGCGGAAGAAATTGACTGAATTCAAGCACCTTGGTAGACTTGATGGATTCTGGGCTTATTGGGCGCTTAATAGGCAAATTCGAAACTGCAAAGAGACCGCAAAGTGAAGTGGAACTCATAGCTGTCCAAGCCATTTTGGTTCCATTCATTACAGGATATACGTGCTTCAATAGGATTGTCCAACGTACACAACGCAACTTGCCCCCCTAGTCAAGTGTAAAGACAGCAAACGAACTCCTTGGATGTATTATAGGAGGCTTGGGTTGCGGATGGACAGAACCCCGAGACCGAGTCTATGCATATCTAGGCCTTCTGAGATGCGGCCGATTCGAGTTTGAGGAGCGTATTAAGAAAATGGGTAAACTCTTTACTTCAGACATGAATTCTAGGGTACAGGCTAATAATATGATGGCTACAGAAATCGATGGGTGGCGGTCCATTGTAGAAAATGTGTTCAAATTTTCAAACTTGATCATAAACTATGACGCACCTATCGAAAATGTATATTCTAGTCTCGTGCATTATGTAGTTTCAGCCACTGGAGATCTCAACATTCTCAGCCTTTGTTACAGGCGCAGTAGTCATGTAAGAAGGACATGGACAGTAGACTTAACCGTCATTCCAACCTTTGAGAAAGGTACCAAGCAAACAGGCGGTCTCTTAACCCGTTCGCTAGGGCACACTATACGTCACGGGTCTTTCCGAGCGTCGAAAGATAGCATAGCAGCTACAAAAATCAGTTCTGACTTATCAGTGTTGTCTGTGAAAGGATTCCGGTACGCAACTATTAGCATGGCTTTCAGACTTGGAGCTCAAAATGATGATCTCGAATTTTGGGAGTCTATTTTTGCCAGCAGGATCTTAACAAAGAATTTGCTGGACTTGTTGGTACATCTCAAAATCTGCGACACACATACAAATGCGCGAACTTCTATCTGGGATGCCTGGATGGCAGGATGTGCATTCGAGACCGCATCATGGTGGAGACCAGGACTGTTCGATAAGTGGTGTGCTGGGCTTGATTCCGAAACCAAATTTGATGAATTAGATGGAATCAAGGAATGGATCGCCACTTCGTATGTTCAACGCAATCGAAGCCTTTTCGTTACAGACAACAACACCATAGTTAAAGGACGGAGCACTGTCAAGAAGGGTGATATTGTGACTGTGATTCTCGGTTGTGATGTACTGCTCATCCTACGATCGGCAGGAAGCAATTTCGAGCTGATCGGAGACTGCTACGTGGACGGCATTATGGGAGGCGAAGCAATAAAAGATTTTGAGGATGGAAAAGTGGAGTTAGAGACTTTTGACCTTCAGTAGGTATCTCTTTCTCCTGGGATACCCTCTATTACTTCTACACCAAGCCCTGCGGAGGTGTGCCCCTCAAGCATAGAAGGCAGGCAAGTCATTTAAGTAATTTGTCAGTATACATAGTCCAATACCATCAAAAACTCTTTCCCTTCCCACTCTTAGATCTATTAGCATATAATTGATGAAGGAAAATACCGAACCTAGGCATGCTAGTTGAATCGCTATTCAGACTAAGATAAAAATATAGACCGAGATGCTTTTGCGAGATGCTTTTGCGAAATGCGTGAAGGGTGCTGAATTAACTTAGTTTAGGTTTCCAAGGGGGGCTTTATTCGAAAATAGGTGAAGGGTGCATCATTCTCGTATGGGGGCCTTGGAGACGGGATGTTAGCACTTGATGGAGGGCGAAAGCAAATACGATACATAGGGAAGGTGTTTCGAAGATTCCAAACACAATTTCGCTATAACCCGCTAATAGTCGTCGCATCCCTCGTATACTCGAGTTTAAGTCTCTAGCTCCCCATTAGAGCCTTCGAAAATGACGGGCGCTGCTCCGTAAGAGCTCTAGAGACTAAATCTAACACAAGTCCGACTCTCGATTGACTTTGCGTGAGAAAGGAACGGCTATTAGTCGTGATTCCTGGGCGAAAATGAGAATGAGGCCGACGAAATCGCGAGAGGGCAAGCCAAAACGGGAAGAATGATTCTTGATGTAAAGTAATTCCCAGGAGCAGACCTGAACAGACCTGATCCGTGCCTGAGCCGAAGCTGAGCCGGCCTGAGCAGAAGCGGCGCAGGTCATGTGAGCGTAAGTGTTAAGATTCCGGTGGTAGAACACGACTGCTGGAAGGATTTTGACATTGATAGAGGTGGAGGAAAGAATTCGAAAAGAGACTTGTGACCTGTCACCTACAGATTTTGGGGTATTCGTCTCAGACTCCGGAGAGCGAATCATCGTTCCTTTCACTGCAGTTTGAACCTGCAAATCATCTCCTGGTTCCCCTTTTAATTCTCCTCGAATGGGCAAAGTGATTGCGCGGATACTTGGTTGACTGTGACAAACGACGATGACTGGTCCTCTAATAATAAAGTTGCTGACTTTCTGCACTCTTGTTACCAATGTAAGCCCCAAAATTAAACTTCTGCAATCTCACCTGTGTGTTGTTCCAGTGAGATGGTACGATAAATTGCCGGTCTCCATTTGCAGAATTTCAGGAGGTTTGCAGCCTCATCTCTAGCTTCTCATAGTGAGATGATACGACGCGCGCAAAAGGATTGGCCAATTCGCTGAAACAGATTAAAGGCGCGCAAGCTGAGGCTGTACGAAATAAGCCTCCACGAAAAAAGGATTTTGGCTTGCAGGTGTCAGCCACATGGCACATCTGCAATCGAATCCTAGCCGTCCGAAAGATGGGTACCGAAAGACAGCGAGATGCGAAGGCTTGTTTGTGTACTGCTTTTCGAGAAGTGGTGTCGCGTGCCGCACACGGATCGTCCGGATGAGGTGTGAGGTTTCAATGAAGTCAGATCTTTACTGTACTCGGGTTTGATTCGGGCACTAAATGGCCAATCCACTTCCCAGACTGCCGAATATACCGAAGAGATTACATCCTTGATTTTGGGAGGCAAAAACCTTCTCCATTACTCGTCAATTGGATGCGATACATACTTGTTCGTGCAGATTCAGATTATTCCAGTGGAAAGAGCAGATGCCGCAGCTGACATTTCCTGGACAATTTTAGAGATTTTTGTGGCGAAGTCGTGATGTTGACCGAGAAGTCCTGTGAGAAACGCGGTGCTTGGGTATAGTCCAGCACTATTTCTCACTACCGGTACCCACTTGGAAGGTTAATGCCCAGAGTTTAGGCTATCGCGGGAAGACAGGGTTAAAAGATAGCGATAACACGCTATCGATAGGCTTGCACCCGTGTTTCCAGCGTTGTTCCTGCCAGTAAGAGTTGCATGAAATGTCTTCCTGCAGCTGCTGAATTGTGCCTTGTCGGGCTTTCAACAAACTCTTTAGCTCAGGGCCTACGAGCGCAAAGCTGAATTGGGACCCGAAGGTCTAGAGCGAGATGAAATCAGGGGACGTGAGGGGTGAGGCTGATGAGGCCAGATGCAGCCTGTGCATAATGCGCATTGAGTGTGCGCAGTGCAAAACTCGTACAGTACAGACCTTTAGAGTGCCCGGATGATGGTCTCAGCAGCCCTCACAGAGCCTCGAAGGACTTGTGCTCTGCCACTATTCAGTACTTTCATACTATTTACACTTCATGCAGCGGAAGTGACCTAGTCACCAGTTCACTGCCAGCTGGTGCCGCCAAGACGTAACACGATGCAGCCAATGCTCGTCCCGCGCTCACGCTCGTTCAGCACGACCCCTCAACCATCACATCATAGGCTCTTTTTCCCTCTCTTCCCCGAACCTCCCTTTCTCCTCCCACCCCTCCCGGTAGATCGGCCTCGCCCTATCACGACTATTTCAATGTATGATGCGAAAACTACTGGCCCCGGGCCTTCGTTTCAAAATCACATTGGCCAGACACGCGACGGCTGTTGGCGGACGTGGCTGCTCAGCAGCCATCGCGCCCCCATCGTAAACTCCAACGCCGGGGGCGGATCCTTCGGGATTACTTTGTTTGAGGGCGTTGTTGGAACCGATTTATCATCATCATGGCTCACTCACTCGCACATTCACCGCCGTCATGACTTCTACTTAATCATCCGCTTTTCGCTGTGCGACTTCTCTTGAATTGCGTCAACCCAACCTTCTTTGTGCCCCGCGTTCTGTTGACCCTCACAGGTCTACTCCGTTGGCCTCGTCGAGCTTCAATGCATTCGACATTTCCAAATTTCCAATGGTGTCCTCAATAGAACCACCGATAGAAGCGCCCGCACCCGACGCTCCGATTCTCAAGCGACGGCGATGCCCAACATACATATACCGCCATCTTCGAAGGTTCATTATCTCTATTGTACTCATTATTACCGTATACTGGTCCCTTTCAGCCGTATATGACTATCTAAATCCGAACACCCGCAAGAGCGACGAAGAGAACGAAGATGCGAAGTGGATTGCAACATCCAAGTGGTGGCTCGATAGACAATCATGTCGATGGTTAGGTCTTTGCGGAGTCGCACATTACCGCCCAGACCCTGCAGCGATTTCGTGGAAGGATAAGAGAGATCAAATACCGTTGGGGGATGAATATACGAAACATATCGACTGGCAAGACATTATTGGGGGGAACAGACCAAGGCCTGGAGATTGGGAAGGAGATTCACGAGTGTTGAAGGATATTCCACAATTCGTCCTCGACCACGCTCCTTTGATCCATCTTTATTCGAAAGAAGAATTCTGGCCTTCCGATATTGCCGAACATCTCATGCACACAGCACCGTATACGAATCACTCGTCTTTACATATGAGTAACACACAACACAATGTGTTCAATTTACACAAGTTGAATGAGATAGCGAAAGGTAAATATTTGTACATGCACAGCAAGGAAGATGTGGAGAAGAGACCGGAATGGTTGAGCAGTGCATACAACAAGCCGGTTCCTTACGACGACGGTTGGGAGGAGGTTGATACATATACCGAGTTTACAGCAGATTCTGCGGAAGCATTCAAGTCGGAATCTTGGTATGATCCAGGTGCGCCCAAACAGGCAGAACCGCTAGATGCAGGGTACCGAGCCCAAGACACCCCCGAAGGTCGACCATCTCGCTCCGAGTTGAAAGTTAGAAGAAGAAGTCCGGCATTACCAGCTCCTGGCGGTTATTCTCCCGCGCCTGCCATTCTCGTGCTCGTTAACAAGGGAAATGGTGTTCTGGACGCTTTCTGGTTTTACTTTTATAGCTACAACTTGGGCACTACTGTCTTCAATATCCGATTTGGAAATCACATTGGTGACTGGGAGCATTCTTTGATCCGTTTCCAAAACGGTGTGCCAAAAGCAGTTTTCTTCTCTGCTCATTCTGGTGGTCTGGCATATTCCTATAACGCCGTGGAGAAGGGGAAGGGAAAAGGCCGTGAAGGGCGTCCAGTTTTGTACAGCGCATTGGGTTCGCATGCAATGTACGCAACTCCTGGGAAGCATCCCTATGTTCTTCCTTTCGGCCTCCTCGCAGATGTCACAGACAAAGGGCCTCTTTGGGATCCTGCGCAGAACTACCTTGCCTACCATTTCAAAACAAACGTCACCAAGGACCAAGATGCAAAGTACATCAAATCTACCCAGCTCACCGACCTAGACATGGAGGATAGGTTGCAACCTGCATCGAGCAATCCCGATGCGCCTATGGGCTGGTGGTGGTACAAGGGCCACTGGGGTGACAAGTTTTACATACTGGGCGATTTGAGACAGTGGCGATTCGCAGGGCAGTATCATTATGTCAATGGGCCTCTGGGACCTAGGTATAAGAATTTGGGGAGAAGCAAGGTCTGCCAATCTAGGGGCAGCTGCACGATTTTGGAGAGTATTGAGGAGGGGAAGGGGAAGAGCTGGGTAGGACGATGAACCAGTTGTGGAAACACGAATATAGCTGGTCAGGATATACGACCGGCAATATCAATATATATACGAACATGATAGATAGGAGGCTCATTAGAATGGGTACAAGCGATAGATGGAGACTTGGTGTCGTTTTTCGGATTTTCCGTCCTGGAGTTGGATGGAGAGCATTTTTATTATCTTTGGCGCCTGGAGACGGTTGGGTCGGTTTGGCTGGGTTTGATTCATGATATACGACAGATGGACAGGCGGAGACAAGCCGGTTTTACGATAGGGAGTAGATTATGATGGCAGCATTGCTGGATATACGGTGATGAGGGTTATGGCGTTGGATTATACCATGTACATGTACAATCAGTCAGTTACTCTTCTTTGTTTTTTGAAGATGAGGTCGAAGAGTACGTACATACATAGAATGAATCGTTGGATTTATATTATACTCCTTATCGCTTTTTATAGACGGTATCACTGAGATTGATTTGGCGATACCATCCTGACATGTGAGATCGATGAGCTTAGTGGCGTGATCGCAATGCAGGGTCGTTGGGTTTGCATGTTGGCATGTGAATTTAGGGGTGCTGAGGGATGTCAGGGGAGCACATACGGCCAGGAGTAGTGGCTCCTGAGTGGAGGAAAAGAGAGGGGAGGGGAGGGGTAGTGAGTGGCGTGAGGGGATGGTCGAAAAGCGGGTGTGGCTGAGGAGGGGAGCCTAGTGGCTTGCTTCTCTCGACCAACCATCGCGACTTCATGCTTCTCTTCCAACAACCTCCACCTCGCATCACAATTTTCTAGCCACGACTCGGCCATTTGACGGCCGGCTGAATACCATCCACCGCGCAGAGTTTGTACGGCGTTCCCGACCGAGTAATCGAGAGCTTCCTTCCACTTCGATTCTGGTCTCTTTGCGGCTTGCAGACTCGCGTCGTCGCCGCGCCTGGAGCTCGAGATCGGCTAGCAGCATAACCAACCTATTTTCAAGTCGCCTTATCTCAAGAAGCAGCACATATCTATCACCTTGATTTGGTCGTTTCCCGGCCGGCTGTATACTGCGCCGCGCGGTATGTCCGGCCGAGTGCTTCTCTTCAGCTTGTCACGTAGCGGTCACTAGGATCGCGATGGCTACTTGCTGATTTCAAGACAATGACAGCGCCTGGGTTTTGATTGCTATTGCGATTACTAGGAACTTGTTCCCAATTCGTTTATCCTGATTCGAATTGTTTCGACGGATATCTGAAATAAGACTACAAACGGAGTGAGTGGCGGGAATCTGCTAGGCGGCTATCGAGTGATACCCGTCTTCTGCAGGCTGCCTCGCTTTCTTGCCACTTCGAGCTCCGGCATGCTCAATTCCAGATTTGGAGCAGCCTAACTTGGAGTCTTGTTCAATTCCGACCCATTGCGTTGTGCACGCAAACGGGTGGGTTGGAAAAGTTTCCTCCCAAAGCGTTTGTTGTGCCAGCATCCACGAATCATTCTGATCTCGACTACTCAAATATGAAAAATACAATCTTTTTGGTATACGGCAGATTTATTTCAATTCTCATATATTTGTTGGAACGGAAGGATCAGTCAGTCCACTGATGCCAAAATGAGACTCTTGCTTCTCAAAGCTCGGATTCATGCAGAGGATTATCCCTGGCCCGGACCAAGCATCGAATCTCATGGGCTATCTTTCAAACAGAATTATTCGGTGAGAATTCTTGTCTCTAAAATTGAGTCATTGTGTTGGAAGAAAGACTGACGGGTCTCAACATTGATCGCTTTTCAAAACCACGAGTCCGGGTTCTGCAGAAATCAGCCTCGCCCGCAGGGACCCATGCCACGACCTCTTCGACATCGAGCCAGGAAATTTTGATATAATAGCTCTTGCTTTCTTCTGTCTTCCTCTCGGTATCATAAAAGAGATCCTTCGGAACATACCTCGTGACGAAGACATTGAGCTCGATCGCGCACGATTTGATCCATCACTCCCAGCACTTCGCATTCGACAGTAATTCATCTTCCCCCTCAAGATCAGCAGAACGATCTTTCAAACTTGACGCAACAAGAAGAAGATGTCGGAAACCGTCGTCTTTGCCGAGGACCTTACTCCTTCTGACACTCCATCGTCACCATTGCCACCAAACCCGGAGACAACTCTCGAGGATCTTCAGACAGAAGAGCAGCGACTTGTCCTTGACACTATTGCTCGAGTGCGGAAGTGTGGGCTGGAAGGGACGGTATCACTTCCACAAATCGTTGTATGTGGAGACCAGTCAGCTGGTAAAAGCTCCGTGCTTGAAGCCGTCACCGGAATTCCATTTCCGCGAAACGATAACCTGTGCACTCGCTATGCAACGGAAATCAGTCTTCGACTTGCGAATACTGAATCCATCAGTATTCGAGTCATCCCTGATGCGGCTCGTCCACAAGCAGAACAAATAACGATCAAGGCTTTCGAGGAGTCAATCACGGAGTTCAGCGAGCTTCCTACCATTATGGATAAAGCCATGGCTGTCATGGGAATTGGAAAACCTGGCGAAACAGATCTCACAGTAAAACCTCGTGCTTTTGCGCGTGATGTTCTGAGTATCGAAATTTTTGGCCAAGGTCGTCCACAACTCACCTTGGTCGACATTCCAGGATTGATTGGAACGGAGACTAAAGTCACAACCAAGGCAGACATTGCCCTCGTCGCCGAAATCACTCAACATTACATCTCGCAAGCTCGCACGATTTGCCTGGCTGTGGTTTCAGCCGCAACGGATTACGCCAATCAAACTATCCTGGAGAAAGTCAGAGAAGTTGACCCTGAGGGAGATCGAACTCTTGGAGTCATCACAAAGCCTGATGTACCTCCTGGTGGTTCCGGTTCCGAGCAAGCATATATCGAGCTTGCCCAAAATGAGGACATTTTCTTCAAGCTTGGCTGGCACGTCGTGAAGAACCGACATTTCAATGAGAGAGACGCAACGCTTGCCGAGCGTAATTCGCTTGAGGAAATCTTCTTTCGGACAACGAACTGGAAGACGTTGCCAAAGGAAAGTGTGGGTGTTGAGGCATTAAGACGACGACTCAGCAGTCTGCTTTTTGATCATGTCAAGAAAGAGCTACCAAATTTGCGCGACGAATTGGAATCGAAGTTGTGTGTTACAAAAGCAGATCTTGAGCAACTGGGAGTGTCTCGATCAAGTGGACAAGAGTGCAAGGCATACTTAGCGGAACTCAGCTTAGACTATTATGAGACTTGCAAGGCTGCAGTGGATGGCCACTACGAGGGAAGCTATTTTCATCAGAACATTGATACAAATTTTGCTCTCACATCCGCTTCCACGCTCAGCAGAACTCGTGCTGTGGTTCAATCGCTCAATTCTCAGTTTTCGGACAACATGCGCCTCAATGGCCATAAATATCAAATCAACATGACGAGCGGTGAAGAAACCGCTGAGTCGGAATTCTCTTTTGGAGCCAAGAAATCAAAAAATCCCAAGAAACTGAATAGGACCGAGGCTTTGGAGTGGGTGCGAAAAGCTCTCATTCGAAATCGGGGAAAGGAACTCGTCGGAAACTTCAACCCACTCCTCATTGGTGAACTCTTTTGGGAATTGTCTGAGAAATGGAACAAATTGGCTACTGCTCACGTTGACAAGGTTTCCGACGTCTGCAGCAAGTTTTTACGGACTCTGCTGCATGATAAATGCCCAGAAGATGTCGAGAGGAGGATCTGGACGTCGAGAATCAATGAAGAACTGAAGACCCGTCATTTGGCTGCCACTAACGAGCTTCGCATCCTCATGGAGGACCATCGGAATTATCCCATTAACTACAACCACTACTACACGGATACCATTGCCAAGTGCCGTCAAGATCGTCAGAAGGCTGCGCTTGCGAAATCATTAACTGACGCCACCACGACTGAAAACAAAACCATCCCCGGCTACTCTGCTGTTTCGACGCACACAAAGGTGAACCTCGACCAAGTTGTGGCAAGTTACTCACAAAACATGAATGTTGACCCCAACATGGATAACTTCAGTTGTGAGGAGGCTCTCGATTGTCTCTTCGCGATCTACAAGGTAAAATCTGATTCTTCTTTCTCCTTTCATAACAAGGCTCTTTCCACAGCAAGTTCAGCGAAGTTTCTATTCCACAGGCGTGAAGTACTCCAAAGTTGGATGACCGTAAGCTTCATAGAACATTTCAATCCCCTGAGCGTTCAACCAGAACAGAGAGCACTCGACCCACCCCATCTCCTCCATCCCTTCATCCCTCATCAAACCCACACTCCTCTTAACTCTTCTAACATTCTTCTCTTCCACAGGTCTCCCAAAAAACCTTCGTGGCAAACGTCACCATGCAAGTCATCGAACGTCACATCGTCCGCGGCCTCGAAAAGATCTTCTCGCCCATCTACGTCAGCCAACTCGAGCCTGCGCATGCAGAAGCCTTGACTTCGGAGCCACTGGCTGCCAAGCGCAAGAGGGCTTATCTTGAGGATCAGGTGCGGAAGTTGGAGGAGGGGCAGGAGATTTTTAGGAGTGTTTTGTGAATGTTCTGTGGGTTTTTCCATGGGCATAAGTGATGAGGTGTAATGGGGTCTACCACCTGGATAGGTGGTGAGCGATGGCTGGCAAGAATGCTGCAGGGGTTTTTTCTCTCTTTAGACTTTGTTTTTTCCTATATCTTGGATATTCGAAGTTTGCTGTTGATTTTATTGGGATATAAATTTCGTTGCGTTTCCCTCTCTTTTCCCCTATCTTTGTTACTTTCCAAAGTTCATTCCCCCTTGCCCGCAAAAATAGATAACAATCAAACTGTTCACCCAAGGCATCCACAACAACGTTATCTCATGTGAAACCTACACATAGCTACTCTTCAAAGGATTTTGAACTCCTTGCCTCACAGCTTTGCATTTTTCTTGATTTAGATATGCTCTCATCTTATTCCGTCTTGTTTCTTCTCTTTGAAGTCTAGTTATGGCGCTTTAAACTTGCCAAGTCAGTCGAGCTAGGTTGGGTTTGTTGCATTTCGTGATTTGCGTTCCGTACTTCGTCTTCGTCCCATCCGTCCTAGTTCCTCCCTCCTGTCTTGTCCGCCTTGGTCCGTCCTTTCTGATTTGTCCCTCGTAGTTCGTCACGCTTCGTTCGCTGCCCGCCCCCTCTGTCCGTCCTGGTTCATTTGTTTTGGTTCGTAACTCGTCTTCCGTTATCACCCAAGGGGAAAAGAAACCCCTAGTCATATCTAGTCTTTCTTGTCAGGTGTTCTGCATTTCGCTCGTCCGCGCACGTACAAATCAATGGACCTATCTTCGCGTTATGGTGTGCAAATCGCATTGCCTTGCCTTGTCATCCCACGCCATAAATGCTGGGAGCTGGTTCATCCATCTCTAGACTCAGTGAGGGTGCCAACTCCAGGCTTTACCTTGACCATCGTGCTGCCTCTGCCAGCCGAAATGTTTACGCCATTGTGCTGTGCTGTGTTGTTCCGATGTCGTCGCTGTCGCTGTCGTCGCTCGTCGGGGGGGTAATCGATGTGCGGTATGCCGGATGAAGTAGAGGCTGGCAGGCAAGCAGGGCCTGATATTTACCGGTAGGTGACGCTTCGAATTCTTTTGGAAATCGGGAACCTCGACCAGGCGTATTATGTGCCGGCGCATCAGTCGCGATCGGTACATGAGAGACTGGCTGGGTGAGAAAATTGATATGTTTCATGGTACTCATCGTCGATGAGTAGGGGCTGAGGAGGGAGAAATCGTTGTTCGCAAGAGGGAGGAGGGAGGAACAAAAGCTTAGCTGCATAGTAGAGCAGGCAAGTTGACAAGTTTGATCACGATGGAGTTGAGAGCGAGCGAATTTGAAGAACGGTGAATGCTATTACTGATGATGAACTATGGACAGAAGACCCCGCCCCGCGAACTCCAACTCCCATCTCTTCTCTGATTCAGATCCAGCCCACACATCAACATGTATCACGAGTCCGAAGTTTGGGAAGCTCCACGAAGAGGCATGAGGAAGATGTGTGACGGGAGGTGAGCTACTGGAAGAAAAGTTAACAATTGCAAATTGCGGTCAGATCAGAAGGAAGCGTACCCTTTGAAAATCGAGAATTCACTTTGTTGGTCTTTGGTTTTCCTTTTGGATTAACACTCACACCGCGGGAAGGTAGACCATTGTGAGCGCCCTGTGAACAGTAAGCAGCAATGGGAACAGGGAAATACTTACCCACCGGGGGGGGGCGGAGTTGGTATTCTCCCCCCTCCCCCATGACCAGATCTGTAGGATACAAACAGTTAGCCCTGCCCTTATTAAAGAGTTGACCAATTTTCAGCAAGACACCCCCCACAGGCAAGAGGAGGAAAAACGATATCTTTTCGCCGAAGCTCAAGCGCGTTCGCCTCTACTTCAGCCAACCTCCGCCCCGACACGACTATTATGGCATCGATCCGTAATTACTAAGCGCTCCGGTGCCATCGTGAAATGTACCATTCCTCTACCCACCAACCGAAGTCGGCTACTATTAGAGGGGGCCGTTCAGTTGAAAACTTCTCGACGTCGTCGTCGTTAGTACGCACTTGCGTACCCGGGGGGTGTCTTGCCAGTTTGATGCTTCCTCACACCGGCTACTGAGCGCAAGCGCTGCGGAGCTCGCAGTGCGAATGATTGGGAAGCATCGACTCCTCGATCCGGCTGCAAGAGCACACAAATCGAGAGCCAGATGGTGGAGTGGAGGACTTACTTCATGGTTGGTAGTGGTGGGGTCGCCGCGGTGGCGAGAATACGGCGGCCACGGGATATGGCTGTGGTGTTGTCAGTTTGATATTGAATGATGGAAAGGAATCGAGGAAGAATGGAGATGGAGAAAGAGGCATACCATTTGCAAATGCATTGTAAAGAAGGAAGATGTTGATGAAGAGGAAGGAAGGAATGAATAGGCAGAATGGAAAAGGAGTTTTTATAGATTTCGGAGTGATTAGCACCTTGGTGCCGAGCTTGTGCAAATCAACCAAATTTTGCTGCTCAACGCTGCGCTAAACGCATGACAGGCGTCTGCACAGCGTAGGTCGTCGTTGAGGTAGAGGAGTTGGCCAATGGTATGCGTTGAGCGCGGCGTTGTGGGGCCGAGGGTTCAAACGGGGATTGACCAATAGATGCAGAGGAAAATAGGGTGATTAGTCTATGATGTAGCGTTCAAAACGACGCGTTCTGTTGTTTTGATGAGCTTTCACGATTTATGACGCAGCTTACCCACTGCATCCCCGCGCTGAGAACGCTCCCACTGCGCGGAGAGTTGAGGGTATTGAAGAGTTTCTCCAGATGCAGCATGAGGTTATTTTAATGAAAAGCACTTTGTAGGATTGCAGGTACATTTAGGGTCACATAAAGTTTGGATATATCCGCCAAAACAAAAAGTTGCAGACTAGGCATGAGGGGCATCACTTCAACATATTTTAAGCCATGATCGCGCCGTAGATATCTTGTTGGGCAGTTTGCAAATGTGACTCATACACCACCAATATGCCTTCGTCATAAATATCTGCGTCTCTCGCGATTCCGCGTTGTTATTCCGCGGTTTTCGAGAACATTCGCAGTGAATGGAACTAGCGAGATGCGCGCTCGACACTTCAAAATATTTCACGTCACGGAGATTAGGCAAGCTGCACAACATGAAATTCTGTTTCAATGGCTTTAAATGTTCCATTCTACGTGTATTTTTTCCTGATTTGGCCTCGATGAAAAATCTTTCCCTTTATGGAAAGACAGTCAAAGGGGGGAGCGCCAAGCTTTCTTGCCGCGGTAAGCGAGTTGCGCGCCTGGACTTTCATTTTCACAGCGGAAGGAGAACAGGTTTAACAAACTAGATGTTCGCAGTGGCAGAGAAGAATTTAATGGATCTCATTGTCAACAAGATGTATATTTGTGTAAATTGTGGGTGCATGGTGGTTGTTGACGTTAGAGAATCCGGGAATGCGCCGCCGGGCGCGAAGCGGCCGCAGCCATCATGTATGTCATGTTCAGCCTCAACACCTGCTTCAAGCTTTGTTGTATTTCGCGATTCGACCCTTGCAATGCTCGTCCCAGGGATACTTAGACGCAAGGTTTGAGAAAAGGCTTTGATCAATCACCACACTTGCCTCAACACCCTTCACGAGCAGTCCCCACCACCCCACCTCTGCTTATCAACCCCCAGCAGCTCGAAACCCTTAGTTACTGGTAATGGTCTCAAGAATGTCAACTCGCAGTTCTCTCTCATACTACAGTTTCTACGTCACCTTTGTAAGGCTCAAATAAAGTTTAACACGCTCAAAACTTTACATTTTAAGTATATCTTCAAATTGGCTGTACGTTTAAAACTTTCCAAATTTAATTAAAGAAAATTTTAAAAATGCGGTAGGAATCACCCTTGAAGAAACCACCCGGTCCACCTCGAACATACGCAGACGTGTCTGGCCGTGAACTGCAGACCAATCAGAGTCCACGAAGTCAGATCTTTGCTCAAAAATGAGCGGTGCTGCCTTTTTCTGCTGGGAAGAGAGACGAACCTTGTACTAATCGGCCCTTGATCTGTTTGACTATCTCCTTATACTATTTAGCCTTACTGTCTGTCCTTATCCGCCGCAGACCTAGCAATTCGCTTTCTACCACTTTTGCTTCCGCGTTGTCCTTCTTTCAATCCCAACTCCATAGCAGAACC
Organism: Cudoniella acicularis; assembly: GCA_013054445.1. Classification (NCBI taxonomy): domain Eukaryota; kingdom Fungi; phylum Ascomycota; class Leotiomycetes; order Helotiales; family Helotiaceae; genus Cudoniella; species Cudoniella acicularis. Next base: position 61,673 of record JAAMPI010000007.1, on the reverse strand, counting down.
TTTCTCGTCCTTTGCAGGATGGTAAGTCCATCTCGAGGAGTCATTGAAAAGAATAGGGAGATTGAGAATAAACACGCTGGGCATACCCGTCGGAGAAAACAAAGGGGGGTAATTCTGTACACGTTGTCTCTTTTGTAGTTTGTGGGGAGGGGGGAAGAAAAAGAATAGATGGGTCAAGCAAGCCACGTGCTAGCCTGCAAGTGGGGATAGAATGTTCTCAACGCATCTTATAATATTAGTAGATTGCGTAGTTCGCTGGGTCTACTCATGAAAGTCCCTTTACAGACCTCTGTTTTGCCACTGCGTACTCCTTTCAAAATCAAATTTCGTTCTCTTATGTACTTGCCCCATATCATCACAGCCCACCCTCCGAAGCAAGGCATAACGAGTCACTATTAGCTCAGAGTAATTGCCCAATCATTTCCCCTACACATTTTCGCCACTGCAATATGCTCAGAACAAGCATATGCAAAGGAGAAGTCGCCTGGCAAACCCTGCTGACCAGCACCTGTAGTGTCATTGTAATCAGGCTCTTTCCAATCTGTAGACTCGGGAGGAAAAGCTGGATCAAGAAGGTAAGTAATATCAAACAAGAAGCGACAAGTGTGACATCGCGCTGCTGGGGGTTCCTTGTATTAGGCGGAGTACAGCGTATCGGTATGGCCACTCCCGGCATCATGATCTTACCGTGATTGAATTCTAATCCGACGAAAGCCTTAGTTGCCACTTCCTCCCTCGCTTTGCTGCGGCTCATTCCTGATGTACTTACAGTAGACGCGATATTGACTCAATGAGCGATCATCCTTCACAACAAAGCTCCTTTATTCTATTTTGTTCCTCAGATGAAAGGCGCTGAAGCCACTGCTTTACCTGGTACTCAGTGAGTTTTGGCAATACTTTGAAATGCTCCGCTGAGCCACCTGTATGGAATCCGTGTTCCTAATTTCCTAAAAGGGATAGCATCTTAGGAGCTGAGAGCTGAGTAGTGTTTGGACTTCGACCGATTCGGGGAGGAAACCGACTTCAGGGTGAGGATAGCATCGTACAATTCTGTGAAGTTAGCATGCTTCAACGAGAGCATACTGATAACTAACGCAGAAGTTCAGAACTTACCCTTGAGCGTCTTGTCCTCAAAATTCTGCTGGCTTTGAATCATCATACTCATCAGGATTTCTTCGGGGCTAAGAAAAGAGATAAGGCTCTTTTCATCATCTTCAGGTTCAAGTTGAAGCTCTCCTTGATTGACCTGAACTTTTTGTCTTGTTGTTTGTACGCGGGCCAAGAGTGCATCAATCCCCTGCAACGGCTGATGTGAGGCAGGCTGAGAATCGGATCGGTGTGTAAGTGTTGCTTCGAAATGTTCGAGGTAGTACAACCAGATTTTCAACATTCTGTTTGCGTTCTGCTTGATGAGAAGACCTCTCGGGTGTGTCTTGGAACTCTGAACAGGTGAACTAGCACCCGCTAAGTTACTTTCGCACCTCGATAAAGCTTCAGTAATGGTGGCGAAGAGCAAAGCCTTGTATTTGTCGGTAAGTGGGCCTGAGACATCTCGTGGTGGTGGATCCGCTTGGCGTGATTCTTTCACAGGACAGACTTTTGACATCGTGGCCAATAAACTTGAGCTTAAGATGAGCAGCATCTATCTCTAGAAAAATTATATTCAATTCTATAACTATGATCTAATACAAATTCTCTTTCATTCTGAACCACGTGTTTTCTAGCAAGTTCTGCTAAGAATAAAAAGATCATAATCGCAACGGGCTAGAAGTGCCTTCTACCTTACTTGTCAATGAAGTATATTCTCTATTTATTTCGGCAATAATTAATAAAACATGTTAAGAGAATAGATATGTGTAGTATATGCTTTACTTGCACCCTCAATTGCGCTACTACAAGAAAGGAAGAAGTGGTTTTGAGGCAGGCAGCCTTGTAGGGGATCTTCTAAAGGAGAGTTCCTAGGCGGCCTATGGCTCTTATTTAAGACGTCAAGTATCTCAAATGCCACTCGATGTCTTTTAAATACCTTAAGTACCCTTTATATGTTACCTATATACCCTTTTGCCTGCCACTTATATAGCTCGAATAGTCGGCCTTTGAGATATGCCACTGATGTGCTACTAAATCCACATTTTATCGGGAAACTGTGAGGATATTCTTAATATAGTACACGCGGGAGCCCGACGAACCATGGCAGAACTGTGGAAAAACAAAGTTACTTATGTTGCTTTTCCAACATCACACATATATCTCTACCCATGTACAAACGAAGCAGCCGACTAATCAGACACAGATGGTAGGATTCCTCTGTGCCACAGCCTTCAACATCTACTGGGGCATGACACCCATATTTGGCCCTGGAACAACATCCCCTACTCCTGAATTAGCCGCCGCAGTCCACAGCCTCGACCTCTGCCAGTCAACCGTCCTCCCAGTCTCAATTCTAGAGCCGCTTTCCAAAATACCAGAATACCTAGAAGGAATCCGCAACCTGTCACTAGTAATTTGGTGCGGCTCATCCTTCACCTTCCCCACCATCCCTGAAAAAATTCGCGCTCTCATCCCTATAAACGCCGGCTACGGCGCCACAGAAGCCGGTCCCTTCATAACACAAATCGAAAGCCAGGACGAACACGAATACATGAGTTTCAGCCCCCTAATGAATGCAGGCTTCCAGCACCACTCTAAAGATTTATATGAGATGGTTATTGCGAAAAAGGGATATGCAGGGGGATTTCAGCAGCATATTTTCTGCACGTTTCCAGAACTGAATAAATGGCACTCGAAGGATTTATTTTCGAAACATCCTAGGAAGGAGGAGTTGCGACGGTATAGAGGACGAAGTGATGATATGATTGTGCTTTCTAACGCCACGAATGTTAATCCGCTGTTGATAGAGGGTATATTGACACAACATCTGAAAGTCATAACAGTGTTGCTTACGGGTACGAATAAGCCGGGAGTGGCTTGGTTGCTTGAGGTTATTGAGCCTCCGGAGAATGGTGAGCAGAAGAGGGTTTTGATAGAGGAGTTGTGGCCGGTCGTGGAAAAAGCGAATGCGGTTGTGCATGAGATGGGAAGGGTGGCTTTTGTGGGGAGGGAGAGGGAGGTGGTTAGGAATTAGACGGCGCAGAAGTATCTGAGAGAGTTGGATGCGCTGTATGAGGAGATGCGATTGAGATTTGGTACTCGGTGGCAACACTTCGAAATTAAAGATGAAACCACCTTTGTAGAACAAGGATAGTTGCTTGGATTTATATTTCTAATCCTTAACTCGATGCTCCTGAAAACGTATTTTGATTTTAGTTCTTGGTTATTTTAGTATTTTGAAGTACTATTGATTACTGTCTTTTACTATGTTTTCAAGCGGAGTGGAATATAGATGCCTCGAGGCCCGCTAGATCCTTACATTGACTAACAAGAAGCATAGCCTCTATTTCGTTTTTTAAAAACTCAGACAACCAATTAGAGGCCAGAATCCACATATTTCAAATCTTTTTGTTGCATATCGCAGTCTTCCCGAGTGAGATCCCTTTTCAAAACGTCTGTGTATTTCCAACTGAGTTTAACTTCCCGAAAGACAGAACTCACACACGAAGCGCAACAAATGTTTAGTTTCCGATAAATTTCCTACTGCACTAGGCCTATGGAATCAAGATTTTTTGATGCAAATCGCAGTCTGCTCAAGTGAGTTCCCTTCCTGACCGACTCTTCTTTGCCGGCAGTAACTATCCTGATAAGGAAGCCTTCAACAAAAGAATTTACTTTACTAAATCTATATCTGGTCCAATCCATTTCCCAGCTATCGGCCTGTTTTATTGCACATCACAGTCTGGCTTTTGGCTTTCTAATGGCTTATCCTCTAAATGGCTTCCCTTATGAAGTGCAACAAAAAAAGTATTAAGATAAGGAGTTTTGGATTCACTATTCTTTAGGCTTCAAGTTTATACGAATCCAAACGGCTTTCCTTGCGAAGTACAACAAAATTTAAACTCTACTAAATCCTCTACTAAATCCTCTTACATAATTGGCTCTACACTGCTTTGTTGCACATCGCAGTCCATCCGAGTGGCTTTTCTTTCCAACCAACTTTCCTATCCAAACGGCTTCCCCTGCAAAGTGCAACAAAAGAGTCCAATCTAAGAAGCTTTATACTAACCATAACCTTCATATTATTTTGCTGCGCATCGCGCACAGCTTCCCCATACCGGCCTTTGTTTCCAACCCTTTCCCCACGCGGTAAAGCCTTCGCAAGGTGCAACAAACAAACGCAACCGTTCACTGCTCAAGACATCCTAAAGCATTATCATTCAACCTCTCCATCCATCAAAAACCACAAACATCCCTTGCTGTACCGATATCTCACATACTTCAGCGCCACCAAGTGCGAAACTATCACTCGCATTCGCGACCACTCTGACTCTGTACAACAACACCAATCTATAAGCAACAAATACACTTATAGTCTCACACAAATTCCGAGGAACGAGGATGATTCACTAACCCTAACCCCGCTAAGCATCAGCCCTCTACTTCTTGTCTCCAAACAAGGAAATATGAGTACCAACCGCACTTCTGCTTAAATACAATCAACAAGAAGCCCCCTTTCAATATTTCATATATTACGAATATGTTAGCTGACTGTGTTACAGAGAATATGTTGCGGTGTGGTGGTGCGGCTTACAGGCTAAATCCTGAAAGTAAGGGATTTCTGAATTTTTAGACGAGGACGGTTTGATGAAACATTTACGCGTGAAATATATAGTAAAGACGGTTGAGAAATAGAGAAATGAGGGGAGTGTTTAATGAATAGAAGATAAATATTGTACTACGGCATTAAAATATTTACCTAGTTGCCCGAATGAAACAGAAGTGAACTGGAGCAAATCGCTCATGATAAATTCATCTCTTAAAAAAGAAATTTGTGAGCGGGATATAAGCAGAATAGATAAACACACATCCCTTCAATTAGTTACTGGAGTATAAGTATGAGCACGTAATTACATCCATCCACCCCTTACCTCGCTCCCCGTCCTCCCAACACTCCCTTCCTAACACTCCCTACCTATAACATCAACGCCACCGCCCCCACTAGACCCACAACCAACAATCCGCCCACCCTCAAACTCCCCGCAGCACCAGTAACCAACACAATCGGACTCGTACTAGCAACCACACCGGCGGTCTGGCTTCCTCCTCCAATACCAGTACCAGCAGGAGAGCCCTTGGGCAAGCTACCCTTTCCGCTGCCGATAGGAGCGGTGACTGTTGCGTTGAAGCCTTGGCTTAGTGTTGTGTAGGTGAAGACGGGGCCGGCGGGGATGATGGTCTTGGGGGAGTAGACGGCGGTGGTGGTGAGGATTTGGGTTGTTACTTGGTTGAGGGGGCACTGTGTTTTATTAGTTTTGGTTTCAGGGGTATGGGAGGTGGCTAGGGATGAGGGATGAAGGAAGAAAGGAGAACGAACGTTGGTAACGGTAGGCGGGCAAGAAAGAACAGTGTAGACGGTCGTCTGGTAGATGACTGATGTTGATGGCAGTGTTGCAGCTGTTGTCGCAGGTATTGTTGTTGGGGCTACGATTGCGGTTGAAGTTGCTGTTCCAGCGGCCTGGGCAATGGGGCAGACGGTTGTGTAAAGAGGAATGATTTCTGTTGTGACGGAGTTCAAAGGACACTATGTGACGCGTGTTAGCTTTTGTTTTACCAAACGAAGTCGGTCAATGGGAAGGGCCCGAAGGGTTGGGTGGATGATATGCACATACGTTTGTGACAGTTGCGGCGCAGCTGAGAATAGTGTACACGGAGGTGGTGTAAACAGTTGAGGTTGTTGAGCCGGTTGGGACTGTAGCTGATGAGCTGGAGTTGGTGTAGACTGGACCGCTGGTAGAGCTTGATGGAGCGACGGAGGAGCCAGTCGGAATAGATGAAGAGCTGCTTGATGAACCAACTGTGGAGCTGCTTGAGGGAGCGGCAGTGGAAGAAGAGGAGCTAGAAACTCATCGTTAGCCGAATTCCACCATTGCGGAAATACTACTTACCTGCTGCTAGACGAAGAAGCAACAGTTGTCTTCTTGTAGACCTTCAAGCTGTTGATGAGCCAGTACGCACCCGAGTAAGCACCAGGATTAGCAGCAACGTAAGAAGCGCAAGTTGGGTATAATTCCTTATTATAACAGCTAGTTGCCTGCCAGAAAACATCTTGGCCGGCCCAGTTTCCGCAGAATGTGGTATCGATGACAACCTTGTGGTCTTGGAAGTGAGAATCAATGTCGCAAGATCCTTGAGCTGTTGTGAATGCTGGAAGTCCCCATCCGCTGGTATCGGGTGTTCCGGCAAGGAGATCAGCGGGAATATTGCCTGGTGAGAAGTTCCAGATCTGGATAACATCGCTTGTCCATTCCATGGCGTAGACACCACCACCGACGGAGTTGAATGCCTTTCCGTAGTTGTTGGGGTTGGTGTTGCTGGCTGAACATCCTTGATATTGGTATTGCGATCCGTAAGGGCTGCTGGTTGCTTGATCATCACAGTTGTATGTTGTCTCCTGGTCTGTTTGTTGATTACTGAGCTGGTTTCCGGCGACAGTGCAACCAGGGGCGGTGTGAAGAGTTTCCAAGCTCACGGTCTGCTCGTGGATGTTCTCCAAGATATCGATCTCTCCTTGTGATGGGTAGCTGGTGTTTGAGAAAGTCCAAAATGCTGGCCAAGTTCCACAGACATTGTCAGGCATGTGAGCGAGATCCAAGACGAAAAGGCCGTGAGTGTAGGACTTCTTTGATTCGATCCTCACACTTGGTCGTCCGACACCATTGGGATCATATTGGTTCCAGTAATCAACTCCGATGTATGCTTGGTTGTTGCTGTATGAAGCCAAAGGCCCTCCAAATGTGCTTAACAGTGCAGATGCTTCAGTCTGATATTGAACATAACCGGCGGTTGGATCAAGTCCCTAGTGAAAATTAGTTGAACTCACATAGGTTGATGTTGATACATACCGACCAAAAGTCAAACATGTTAAAGAAGTTACTTCCTGCATAGTTATCGGTAGGATCTAAGGTATATTGTTGAATCGCAGTGACTGTACTCGCACAGGCAAGCGCAAGAGCGCCTGCTTTCATAATGCGGGAAGGCGACATATTAGAATTAGAACAATGAACAGAAATTAAACGAATGACTAGACGTATACGTCAAGAGAGGAAACCGAAATTTCAGAAAGAGTGATGAAAAGTCGTTTGGCCTTACCTCCTCAAAGTGGGTGGTGAGCAGCTTTTGTTATGTCCTTAGATTGCATCGCCCTTCGATACGGGTGCATAGGAGAGCTGTGCCCCGTTTAGGGATCATTTTGAAAGCTTGGCTAATTTGGGTAAATGGAAAGGTCAAAAGTGGTGCTGGTTGTGATGACCAAGCGCTCGGTGGGTCGATGTGGTCTGCGGAGCTGAGGCGAAGTTGTGTTTGATATATGCAGACCGATCACGTTCAGAAACCGAGGCCAGTATTGGAAAATAATACACTGTATGGAATGGAGAGAAATTTGTAGATCTTCCGTAGAATAAAACAGATCTTGTCTTCCATGATCATGTTGATTGTGGATGAGACTTGTGGAATCCCAAAGATGATTTTCTAAACTCTTTCCTGAGTTTCCAGCTGAGAAGCATGCGGAGAGCCTTGCGTATCATTGGATAAACCGAATAGTTTTTGGAATGAGATTAGTAAAACTGATAGTATATTTAGGGAGGTCAATGTGCTTGAGGCGGGGAGGAACCATCTTTCCCAAAGCCTCGGGTGCAGCAGGCAGCTACAACCTCCAGAAAGAGAAACGACCGGACATACCGACAAATGAGTGGCTAGGAAAAGTCGAGAGGGCTATTGAAAATTGATGCATCCCGTATTGAGCGCGATGAGGGGAGGAAGAAGGATAACGGTTGGTCAAGGCGATTACTTGGCTCCAAGGGGGTCGCTTACCCTGGTAAAAAGCCCTTGCGGGGTGGGGCGTATGGAGACGATATGCTGCAGGTACCACAGATGACAAACCGGATTAGGTTTGCGGTATTTCCTCTTTTGATCTGATAATGATTTGACAGGTCTAGACCTTTCTTTTGCTGCTGAACGGTTCGGAGCTGTGCAAACGCCGAGCCGCAGATAGGGAGTCTTTTTTTTCTTTAAATCCTCAGCTGAACTCGAGAGATACTGGGAATGCCTTCGACTTAGCTACCTGTTGTTGTTTTCGCATTGTTTAGGCTGCAACAAAAAGCATGTCGTCTGCGAGCTGATACCCTACCCACGGAAAAAGTTTCCAGGAATCACATGGCATCCGGGCCTATTAAGCATACATTAGCGATAATGATCTCTTCAGGGGAGGATTGCATGGTCTGGTTTGGGCACCGAGCGATTCGACAAGAATAAGACGGCGTTTGATTCCCCCATTCGCGAAATTATGAAGGCGAAGGCGGCACAAAATAAGGGGTTCTGTTTATGCGCTCGGTGCTTGGGACCTCATTTCGCGATGCGCGCACCGCGACGAAAATGGCACACGAAGAGATTCTGGGGAAGTTGGTTGGAGAGCAGAGTGGTGGTTGGTGACTTTGAGTACTTGGGTGGGCTGACCTAAGAGAAGTGAAGATAAAAAAGCAACGTTGTGCGTACGGAGTCTCCACAATGATGGCATCGTGCTGATGGGATGAATTGCTTTTTGGGTTTCAAGATTTCTCTGGTGATTTCCTCTCATGACCACGTGATTAATATCATTACTAATCAATGTCTCTTTGGCACCAGCGGTATCCATCGCCGACGACCACCCTCCTTTTTCCACCTCCAACACACAAACAGATAACCAAAACACCAATGCTGGTTCCTATCTCTTTAGCTGTTTTTCCATGTGTACGGATTAGTGAGGAAATTTTGTTTATCGAATCGGCTACTGTATATCTCTTCACCAAATGCTTGAGATCTCGATTGTCAATTGTGGACGCCAGCACGACTCTGTGGAGATGTCCATCAGATATTGATGTGCCAGGACGGAGGATGTCGCGCATTATGCTAGACAAGTCTGTCATGATATACGCCTCGACATTCCGCACTGCGAGCTGTTGGGAAGCTTCAGATAAGATGTTCACTTCTTGAATTCTTCTTTCCTATCCCTTCTTATCGGTTTGATTGGACCAGCAAATCAGAGTATCGTCCTGCAATGCGCATTTCAAAATCTATCGAAATTCTTTTTACCGTGCGCCCAAGCCAAAACGAGTCCTTCCTATATCTAGCTTCTTCTNNTCTTCGTCGNTAATTCTAAGAACAGAGAGTACTACTTGATTTATACTACTTGCGTACGCTATAACACTCNTNNNNTANTATCTTTTTTTTCCCTTCTATATATCTTAACTCTCTTTAACTATATTTAATTATTAGATAAATAAAAAGCTTTAAATAAGATAATTAAAGAATTAATTAAAAAGAAGACTTTAATTAATAAGTTATATAAGCTTAAATAATATTAAAAACTTAAGCTTAAACTAAAGATTATAATAAATATATATAAAATAAATATAATATTAATATACTACTTTATATATAAAGATAAAAAAAAGCTTTTATTATAAGTATATATAAAATCAATTATATTATTATAAATTAAGAGCTATTAAAAGAAAAGGTTTAAAAAGGTTTAAATAACGTCTTTAAAGTAACTTCTAATACCCTTCTTTTATATTATAAGATTAATTATAAAATCGAGTTTAAAAAGAATTTAAATTTAAGTTATAATTTTTTATATAATATATTAACTTTAAAGCTTTAAATAGTTAAGGACTAGACAGTAAGCCTGTATACGGAAACCGCAACGCCCGTATTGGGCAAGGCGCGTGCACGGGCCCACCGCCGCTTTCGTGGGGTATAAAGCTCGCGTAACATCCTAGCTCTCACTTCTCTCCCTTTATTAATTCCTCACAATCAAATATCAATTAAAATATAATAAACTACTAGAGTCCACGGAAAATGGTCATTATAATAATCGCTTGTCCTTCGTAGCATAGTAACTACTATGCCACTTGATGAGTGTGGCGTAATAGACCTATTACGAATCCATTCGACTCATACGTCCGCATATACTTAAGTATATCCAATACAAACATCAGGACTTGATTGCAGGCTGCTTAAACTCAAATATGGGCCCTTTTACCTCCCCAAATTTTGAAAAGGCAGATCTTGCCAGACCCACTGTTCCTGTCATGCTTTTTTCCATAACGAAGGCCATGGTATCATTATATGTCGTGCTCTTAAATCAATTTCTGTTAGTGCCTTCTCCTCCTCTCTCAACTTTCGTGCCTCTACCGCCGCTTCTTCTTTGAGTTTTTCCAGTTCGCGCTTGATTGCAGCTTTGGCCTCTCCTTCAGCAAGTTCGGCTTCTACTTCCTTCCGCTCCGCCTCCATCTCTTTTCTTGCTCTCTCAGTGCCTGTAGCAAACGCGGCCTTTTTTTCTTCCTCCAGCATCTTCTCCCACATGGCTTTTTCTTCAGCGGCTTTCTTGTTTAGGTATTCTTTCTCATCAAAAATCTTTTTTTTCCCATTCGGCCTTTTCTGCTGCTTGTCGCTTAGCTGCTTCTGCCTTAGCTTTTGCAGCTGCCTCTTTTGCATCTCTCTCTGCCAGTTCTTTCAATGCTTTTGCCTCTCTTTCTGCCATTTCTTTCAGTGCCTTTACCTCTTTCCTCGCCGTTTCTTGCTGAGCCCGTTCGAAATCTAATTTCTGGGTTTTCATCATTTCTTCAATACCCAACAACTTTTTTTCCACCTCTGGGTCGAAAGTAAGATCTTCTGGTTCTGTTTGCGACCAAGGGCCATATGGTTGAAATTTAGGACGGGGATCGTTCGCTGGAGGGTAGTAGTATGGGTGTTCCGGTCCTTGAGTTTGGTTTCCAGGGGAGTACATTACTTGAGGTAGAGGAATTCCGGGCCAAGGTGCACCGTGGAAAGGTGGAACAGAATTTGGTCGGTAGTCACTGTGTGGCCGAGGACTCTGTTTTTGCGAGGTCTGACTATCCCAGGCCGCGGAAAGACTCGGGTTATGCATTTGTCGTGGCTCTGTGTACTCGTCGTTGTTCTGAAAAGGGCTAAAATTCCCTTGACTATGCCTATGTGGTAGACTCGAACCCAAAGCCGCATATTCGGTCGTAGGAGATGTAGTAGCATCCACGGAATGAGCACTTGGGCACATTGACAGATTGCTGACCGACCCATTTGTAGAAGATGAAGAACCAGGTAGATGATTTATCACGAGAGATGGCCTGGATCCATCTATAACCATTTGTTCATTGCCATCGGAATACGGTCTAAGCTTCCAAGACTGTCGGTCGTGATGCGGATTATACTTTGCAAGGATTCCCTTTTCTAGTTAGCAGGGTTTAGTTATTTGAATATTAGGCTATATACCATTAGGTTGTCGTAGATCAAGTCCATGGCGACTAATGATGCGGCAGCTGCATTAGTCTTTTCCTTTAGTTGCATTCGTTCTTTGGTTCCCTTTGCTTCGCAGGTCTCTTTGATCAGGGCTTTTATCTCATCCGTGCGTTTGTCCATGTAGACCTTTAACTTAACGGCTTCGTTTGCTGCTCTTTGCGCAATTTCTCCCCGTGTTGTTTCGTGTTGGTGAATCTGTTGTTCACTTGTCTTGGTAACTACCTCTATCATCTTTGCTTTCATACCCTCGTGTCGAGCAGCGGATTTTGATTCCTGGTTCTCGTAAATATTTTTCAATTCTCCTGATTGTGCCTCTATTGCGGTATTGAAGACGCTTCTATTTTCGAGAACTGCAAGAATGATGCCTTGCGTGCTTGTCTCGAGTGTTTCAAACTTCTTAGAATTGGCCACGAGTTGAAGGTCAATTTTCTCCCTGGAGACGACTCAGCAGTTTTCACAAAGAGCATTTGTTAGCGACTCAGCGAACCTTAAATCGACGAGAATCGTCATTTCAAGTACCTCTCGGAAGTGAGCGAGTCGTTTAGTAATTTCTAACACGACCTCCTCGCCCTTGATAGCTTTGATCGCTTGACGCATACTTTTCCAAGCCGTCTTCTTCCCTTTAATTTTCATTGTTTCCAGAACGGCGAGTAGCTCTTGAGCCGTGGCGCCGCAACTTGAGCACAATCCTTCCAACAAACCCTCCATCTCGCTATCATATTCCGGCCTAGCCTTATTTTCTGTGCACAACCTCGATTGCAGAATCTTTACCGTTTCCACCACCTTTTCAACGTCAAGATTTTCAGCGAGGCTGCTATCTACGGACTTGTAGATGTCTTTTGCTTTTCCAACGAGCCCTATTGAAAAGTCGAGGAACTGGACGATGTTGCCGACAACGCCGAGTGCTGTTAGTGGATCAAGCATCTTAAATATAACATTGGTGTGCGCAAATTTTCGCGCTCAAACTGCAGGAAAGTTCGTGATAATGCGAGGCTCCGTACCGCACTGCTGACACACAACTGCCGGGCACTGATACCCCGGTCCCTGTCCGGATTTCGATCCCTTGACTCTGTTCCGATATATTACTGGCAAAAAACCCGAATATGAAGAACCGGGTGGCCTTCGATATATCGTAAGTTAAAGTTTCAGAAAACTCAACACTAGTCTAGCCTACGAGGAAGTCTACATATAGGCTCATAAAATCTTACTGAGAATACCAGTCTTGTGGCTGTGCGAAAAGGCTACTGCGGTCTCCGCAGGTGTAGAACAAATTGAACTTCGCCACGTTGAAAGCAACCTTGCAGTGCAACAAGATACACCGCGATGAAGCCAGTTTTAACGAATCACTAAGTAAAGAGCGATCATATATGCAAATACGATAACGCTGAATTGATGTTAGTGAAATTGTACGGCTAACTAAGGCTAGTAGTCACGTGCTCTTTGATAAAAGGATATAAAATCAGCTCCGGCAGGAACCCTGTAAGGGAGTACAAACGAATTCCTGGGCAAATTCCGGCAAGGAAACTATAGCCGGATCACATAGGAGGCCAAATTGGGTTCTATATTATCTCCTACGCTGTGACTAGAGACCCTCCCGGCCCGCGTGACCTTGATGCCTAGAGAATTACCTTAGACCATTTGTACTCGACCATTCGTATTCTTCCCTGGTGCATTCTGCAGATGTATGCGGGCTGGGTGTGTTTCTGGTCGTAGCGTATCCTGAGCATAGGCTATCCCCTCGCCCGGTGAGATATGTCCAGCGTTACTCGGCGAGGTCTTCACTCGTAGCGAAGTTCGTGCAATAATACCAAAATCACTAAATCGTGTTACCCAAAACACTACCTTTTGTACGACGTGTTATTCAACCACTTTTACATCAATTCCTTTACAAAAGACCCTCAAGAGCAAGGGCATCCACCCTCATATACCAAAAACCTTGCGCAAGCTAATTCCGACCGAGATCTATTACACGATGTTGAGTGATAAAGTGTCTGGAATATCGGACCTAAATATTGGACGAAAAGACCACAAGGACCGCCGGCAGGTGCTTCGTACGATTTGCTCTTTAGACGGTGGCCAAGACTCGAGATCGAGAGAATTGTAAGTAAAATATTAACTACTCTTACGGCTACGGATAATAAGTGCTACGTCTACCTCGTAGAACTCTGTAAGTTCGTGAGCTTTATTAATTAGGGTAGTCTTCCTTCTGCTTAACCTTTCGCTTCTTCGTTTGGGAGGAGGGTTTGTAGCTATGATTGACTAAGAGGTTAGTTTTTTAGAGATTAAAAATAGGTTTAGTAATTCCCCTTTTAATCCTATTAAAGTCCTTTACTCTTAGAGTTTCTCTCTAGGAATATTTTATTTTCAGTCTCTTACCCTCGAAACCAGGATCCGTTTTAGCCTCTGTACCAGAATTCTTTATTAGCTCCTATCCAGCCTATTAGAAGCTAACTTTAGTTAGGTTTAGGTGGCTAAAATTAGCCGCTGACTATATCTTCTCGGCACTTCATGACTTCGTTGATTATACAAACATCTATTCACTAGATGTTACAGCTCTGCAAAGGCACGAGGGCCCTGACGTCACGTGGGGACGTATTTGCAAGAAGGTGCTATATTACGAAGAAACTAAGCTAAGGAGAGAAGAAGGAAGAGGTGGCCCCGAAGGGGCCTTATATACAGGAGGTGAGTGCTGGCAAGCGAGGGCACGTGATAAGGGGTCAGGGGCTGCGTCGCAGCCTCCTGTCGCATATAGCGCCACACTGTCTGAGTCTCCTTAGTCGCAGGACTGTACGTCAAACCAGGTCTGTGACAAAGATAGCCCCCTCAAGCTCTGCCTCAAGCCCAGAACCAACCAACCAACCTTGTGGCGGCTCAAGACGAACAGTACTGGGTAAGCAATTCCATTCGCCTAGTCAACTGTCTATACAAAGAGAACAAACTAAGGAGAGAAGGAGAGCTGAGAGAATCAGCATCTATATACATAGCAGAGGTCACGTGTCCAAAATGCCTAAGGCTCGACGCGCCGGCGCAGCAGGCCGTGACATGAGTTTTATCTCTATACACTTATATATACCTTTACTCAGCAATCTACTTGTATCCTCAAAAAGCATCCTTTATAGTTGACCGCGTGTTACTTGCTCTGTTGTATTGTGATCCCTCCTGCTGCCCTCCGACTACGTCGACTGTTACAGCGGATAAGTTCACGTGACGACGGAAGCTATAGGAAATAACGGATCGTCATACTGATAAACAGCTGCCTGGATAGAATTTCTTACTAACTCGTTTTATATTCAGTTTCTCATGCTTATTTTTTGCTTAAAAGTGCTTTCATACCTAAAAAAGAAAGACTTGGCAGAAATGCCCCGATACTTTGTAACTCAATTCACACATAGCTTACCTTGCACGTTAATCGAGCCAGATGCTTTACACTTGTTATTTAGAATATATTTCACGAATCACAAGTCAATAATAGCATCAACAAAACTATACCGAAAATCAAGAACATTGATCGATTTGGTACTAAGTAATATAATTTCGAATCCCCCCCCCCCCTTTAAAATCATTGCCGTGTATCAACTTCGGCCAAAAAAAAGTGTGGGGAACGCTATAATCGGTTGTCTGCCTTTCTATCCCAAACGCTATGGCCTTGGCTCAGGACTGTAGCCTTCAGCTCCGGCAAGTGGTCCTCGTAAATGCCTCGAGGTCCGATTTTGTACTTGTTGCATAGGTGAGCCGCAGTTGCCGTAGCGATGGCGTGCTGTCCGCCGTTGGCCATGAACTTGGCGTTAGAGCCCCCAATATGTGTAGTGCTTATGTGTTTTCCCGCCATCATCAAGTTCGAGATATTAACGGAATAGAGGCAGCGAAACGGGATATCGTAAGGCTTCTTGTCTCGCTCGTCCCATTCCCAAGCCTTGAGGCGAAAGTCATACTTCTTGTCGCCCGGGTAGTGCAAACAAAAAGCCCCTCCATTCTGCACCACGGCATCCGAGAATGGTCTGTGATTGCGGATATCGGTCTCGGTGAGGATGTAGTCGCCCTTATATCACCGGAACTCTCCCTGTGCAGGGACATAAGCCACCCAATCAAACTCGAGATTCGCGTAGGTTTCGGGCTCCATTGTCTTTACGTTGGAAAAGGTGCCATAGATGGCGCGGAGAAGGTGGTCGCGGATGTGCTCGCCCTCCGTATAAGGATCAAGCCACTGGCCGTACTCCCAAAAGTGGGTGAGAGGCCCCTTCATTCGTAGGCTCATGGTCGGGTCGGGAACAAAATTTGGAGGGATGACGAGAGGCCCAGGTCCATTCTCGAGACCGGGCTTCTCGAGCTGACCACGCAAGTCGGAGAAGTCTTTCGCAACTTCACTGGCCCACGGTACAGAGGGGAAGGGGACCGACGAGTCAGCCATTCGAGTCCGGAAAAAGACCGTGTGCCCATGATGCATGTTATCGGCCTGTTCTGGGGCGAGGCTCTCGCCGTAGTCTGCCTTGGACTCTTGCCCGTAAAGCGTTTCTGCGCCCGAATATAATCCGAGGATGGCTTTTCCGGAGCAGTCAATGAACACTGGGGCCGAGAGGCGGATCTCTCGTCCGGTGCGGGCATCGCGAGCGTCGAGTGAGACGATGGTCGAGTCAACGACGGTGGTATTGTAAACGGTGTGCTCGAGGAAGAGGGTTACATTCGGCTCGGCATCGAGCAACTGCTTTGCGTACAAGTCGCCATTGCTATGGCGCTGCGAGAGCTCGCTGATCAACGGCCTGTTCATGCCACGCGGTGAGAGTCCAATCTCCAAACTCGCATTGCCACCGAGATAGGGACGGTCCTGGACGAGGGCTACACGCTCTCCTAGTCGTGCCGCTGTCAAAGTAGCCGCGCACCCCGGCACCCCACCACCAACAACCACGACATCAAAGGTCCCCGCATCGACAGGCTTGTCGGGTAGGCCGCGTAGCCGCCGCCGCCATGCGCGGGTCGGCTCATCGATGGCGTTAGGCGGGGACCGGGACGATGTATCGTCGCGGCTGAAGAAGATGGCATCGCAACGTCCGCAGAACCCAGTCATGTCGTGCAACGCAAGTCGCGTCTCACCGGCGGGGAGTTGCACACTGCCCCCAAGCTGCCAGGCCCAGTCCCTGTTGTTCGCGCCAAAGACGGCATCGAGCGGCTTTCCGTTGATGGCGAGCGTGAATCTCCCCGGGTGATGGCCAGGAACCCAATCCTTGGCGCGAACCCAGACATTGTATTGACCTGCATCCGTGATCGAGATGGCAGTTGTCGCATCCGCAACGGGCCGTCCATTGCCGTGGGCGAGGAGGTACGGCGAGCCCATTTCCAGGTCAAACTGCGAGTCCAGCACCCAGCCGCCGAAGTCGTCGAACGCCTCCGCCTCCACCAGAATTCCCGAGTTTGGGAAAGTCTCCATAGTGAAATAGCACGCCTTGACGGGAGAGTGTACAGTACGCCGTCACAGTGGGCAAGAGTAAATGGGATAAGGAGCTATAGAAGGTGGTCCTCTCGATAGAAGACACGGAATCAAGAAGGGAAAGGAGAGGGGCGATTCTCTGGTTATACGCGTCGGCTGATCCTCGCGATGCTTGGGCCTCCTTGTCAAGCTCACCAGTTAGCCCGAACCGAGTGAGGAGTTGCCTGCGTGTAATTGTGCCTCGGAAGATTCAAACCATTCAAAATCTACCAAAATAACCCCTATCACTTGAGGTATGCTAGCTGCCATTGAAGCTATTCGGTTAAGCATGAAGGTCTAGACGAGAGCAGCAAGTCGAATCGGCAGCAAGCCGACTGCCGCCCGACTGCCGCCCGACTGCCGACCGAAGTTTCGCCCCTCTCTCACCTCAATCCTCGGCTCTCTTGCTCCCTTGGTTCTTCTTACGATGCAGTCAATTCTGCAGACGGTGAGATTAGACCTCCCGACGGTGGAATTCAACATCCGATAGTGAGGGGTTTCGTACAATGAATAATAGCGCCTCGGATTCAACAATACCTCTGAGACTATTTAAAGGTGTTGAACTGAACTTCAGCAGATACAACCATCTATCAGGATCTATCCCATCAGGCACACCCAGAACCTTTCCAAACAATGTCGAATCTCATCGTCGTCATTGGTGCAACTGGAGGGCAAGGCGGAGGAGTCGTTGATATATTCCTCAAAGAGCCAGGCTGGAAGGTTAGAGGGACGACGAGAAGCACTTCGAGCCAGAAAGCGAAAGCGCTTGCCGCAAAAGGAGTTGAAATGGTTTCCGCCAATCTCAACGACGAGGAGAGCCTCGAGAGGGCTTTCCAAGGCGCCACCGCAATCTTTGCCTTCACCGATTATTACGATACATTCTTCGACTTGGGGCCTGAGAAGTCAATAAATATGGAGTTCGAACAAGGAAAGAGAATTGCACGCGCCGCAACCAAAGCCCAGTCACTCCAAAGACTCGTTCTGAGTTGTGGCCCCCACACGAGCCTGATTACGCAGGGGGAGGCTGTTTGTCCTCATTTTGAAGGCAAAGGACGCTTCGTTACACACATCACGAGCGAAATGCCCGACCTCGCTGCCAAGACTACTTTCGCCGTGTTCACCATCTTTGCGAACAATCCACTACTGTATGATATCTTCAGGCCTATCTATTTGGTAAGTCACGCTATCATCTGTTTCCTGTCTGGGCGTTCGCTGACCACTCCAAAGCCAAGTGCCAAGAAGTATATCACAATGTATCCAGTCCCGCCTACCACCCCATATCCATGCTTTGGAGATCATGCCGTCAACGGAGGCATCTTTGTTCGAGCGCTCATCAAAAACCCACCGCCTCAAGGCTCATTTGTCAGATGCAACGTTGAGACTCTGACTATCGACTCGTATCTTGCACTCTGGGGACGGGTCACTGGCATCGCGCCAGAAGAAGGATCGACTGCTGCCGTACAAATTTCACCGCAGGATTACATTCGACTTTGGGGTCACATGGGCGAGGAACAAGCTTCACAATGGCGATTCTTTCAATGGACAGCTGAGCACGGCCCACCTAAGTGGGAGGGCATCACATTAGTGGAAGGGATGGACTTCTTGAGTGACGAGGACAAGAAGGGACTTCTCAGTGTCGAGGAATCGTTGAAGTTGTACGACTGGAGTTCGTTTGAGAAAAAGCCCACGGCAAGCTCGTCAAATAGTCGATTTGCGAACTTGTAAAATTGGGTTCCCTGTAAAAGTCAAGGTAGTGTGAATCCCCGCTCTTGATTGAATGAGAAAGTAAAAATGCGAGCAAGTTTCGAATCCCTCTACTTTATATTACTGTCCTCAAATTTTGAGCTTAAAACATATACTCGTTGTGATTTATTGATAGTAGTAGTAAAATCATTCAAATGCGGTGATGAAACGCAGCAAGAGGCTCCTAATGTCTCCAAAGAGGAAGTCGGATGGGGAAGGTGGAGGTGACCTAGCAAGATAATGATTCCAATGATGATCGAGACTTTGGGGGGGAATTATCAATAGCTTCCTGCAAACGCTGCTAACCTCCACAACCTCTTATTTCTATTCCTTTCAGTTATGACAGGCTACTTCCACGCTTCCTCCGGCATGCTCTACCAACTTGCGGCCCCATCCTAGAGATTCGCTGATCGTATATTGCACTCAGCTATCTTCTCCCATTCCAGCTTCGCTAAGAGTTTCATTCCATTCTACCTCACGGTCAACCATACCAGCCATAAGCAAGTCGAGAACAAACCACTTTATGTAGTACTTACCGGTAACTCAAACTCCTGAACCGGCCTCAACGTCAGCAGCACTCTTCCTAGCTCCTTTCTTACTGCCCACCGTCGTACTTGCTCCCCTCCAATCCACTCCGGATTCAGACTAATCTCGACACTTGTTGCGAAGAACGTCTCATTGTTCTCCTCCCATGCCTGATATGGCCCGCAATAAGCCGTCATGGTACGCGCCACCCTCGCAATCTCTTCGGGGGATGCCTGCACCCAGCTTGTCGAGATCGGCGCACTAGCCTCTGGAGACGTTATAATGCAGGATGTGTAGCCGCCGTGGGTTATGACGAAGCGACTAGACGGAGACGGCCCAAGAGGCTGGACGACGTTTGTCGAAGACGAGGGCTCATAGAACTCGCAAGTAAGGAGGCGTCAGACGCCGACGATATCGGATGGAGGCTGCTTCGTCATGTTGATTTGTCGGGGTGGTGAGGAGTCGGATGGACACAATCGCCTCTGGGGGAAGTCCAAATGGAGGTGACTTGCGCACCTTGCGTTCATGACACCTGGTGCAGACTAGTCGAGCTCGTGTTCTGGATTCATTCATGGCAACGTTCACGCTCGTTGGGCTAGAAAGAAGAACGGTACGACTTAGGTATAGAAATTTTGAGTACGGTACCGTGTAGGTAGTACCCATCTTCCTGCCGCGGCTTCCCGGCCGCCACGTGTGTTCACAAGACGAAACTTTGGAATGCGGGGAAATGCAGCGTGCGAGGGAAATAATGCGTGATCGATGATGATTGCTTTCGGGTTGTCGGCTTGGAAACTGGGGCCCCAGCGGGGCGAGCTGGGGAGGGGAGGGAAGAGGAGAGCGTGGGCCGCTCGGCTCGGCACTCGGCGCTCGGTTCGGCCACATCATCGACCTCACTTCACTTCTTCCATCCTTACGCCCACGCGCTGATTCACACTGACACACGAGCAGAAGTGCCTTTGGTTTGATAACATGGACTTCAATTCGCAGCCTCGGCTTCTCTAACCAGCGACCCCATGCGAACTCCAGTCAGATAGCTTAAGGTTACCTAATGTCTAAAGTCACACAGAACCCAATCTCGCATCACTCTCAACCCCTTAGGAAAACACCATTCCTCCATCCACGATCAAGCTCTGCCCCGTGATCTGGTCCGAGTCCTTACCCGCCAAGAAGTTAACCAAGCCAGAAATGTCGTCAGGAGTCTGCGCCGTCGTCAGTTAACGTTGTCGACCCAGCCAAGGCCGCCGACATACCTGAGCCCGCTTAGATGCAATGCGGCTTGCCACAGCCTTCTCAAACACTACTCCCTTGGGAATTCCCATTTGAGTAGCAAGACTGCTGTCGATCGTCTCCCACATGTCGGTACGGACCATTCCTGGGCAATATGCATTGACGGTTATCCCGTGCCGTGCCAGATCCATTGCAGCAACCTGCGTGAGCCCGCGAATGGCCCACTTGCTGACCGAATATGCGGGCGTCTGCGGAGACTGGACGGTTGTCAGTTTCTCGCATCTTACCGGCCGATAACCTGAAATGGAGCATGCGCCAATTATCTTTCCACCACGGCCCTGCTTAATCATTTCTAGGCCTGCATGCTTGTAACACAGGAATACCCCTCGAACGTTGATCTTGCTTTCTTTTAGGATCCATCTCCTAAGAGAAAATCACGACAGAAGGGCTTACTGCTTGGATTCTATCCCATTCGCTTGCACTGATTTCAAGGAGTGATTTGACGAGAATGATCCCGGCATTAGCAATCATCACCTTCAAACATAGTTCTTGGTCAATTCTCCGTCTAGCACTGGCTGCTCAACAGTCACTCACATCAAGCCCACCGAGCATCTGGACTGTATTTTGCACCATGTTTGCAACGTCGTCTTCGCTGCTGACATCGGCAAGAAGGACGACACATCTTTTGCCTGCGATTTGCTTCAGCCCAAGTCCGTTTCGAAGACGGGAGACATACCTTTCAGCTCAATCTCATGCTGCAGCTCCCTGAGCCTGGCTTCCTGGCTGGCCAAATCGTTGATGGCCAACTGGAAACCATCTTGTGCGAGGCGCAACGCGATGGCACGACCAATGCCGTTCGCGGATCCGGTGACAAGAGCTGTGCGAATAGACATTATGGTATCTGCAATCAAACAATTTCCAATATTCAACCTGAAGTGCAAGATTCGCTTTATATCCCAAGCAGCAAGCAGCCAGGTGCGATGTATGGTGCCTTGCATTCAATCTCGGCTCAGGAAAGCCGACTGCCGAATTCCATTTCAGACATCGGCATATATCCCAGCAACTGATTTGTCGGATGATCACTCTTATGTACAGCTCTCCTTTCCATCACCTCAGGATTCAAGACAGCGCCAAAGTTTCAACCCTATCCCTAGACTTTAGAGAATCAATTCCCACGTTAGCATCTGAAGCAGCAAGCATGCCATTATCAAACTTCTCCGTCCCAGCTTCTCCCTCAATTGTTAATGTCCGCATCATCGACTCCACGTCCTCCATCCGTGTCCCCACGGAGGGCATGGTATCCCACACCATAAAAAGCCACTCCTGGCTTCAGTGTCCCGCTTACGTGTTCCTCATTGAACACCCGTCTTCTGGCCGCAAAGTACTCTTCGACCTGGGTGTACGCAAGGACTTCCACAACCTCGCCCCGGCCATTACAAACTGGTTCACAGAAAGCGGGACCATATGCAGCGTCGAAAAAGATGTCAGAACCATCCTCGAGGAGGGCGGGGTCAAGGCGGGCGGGATCGAGAGCATTATTTGGAGCCACTGGCATTGGGACCACATTGGTGACCCTAGCAGGTTCCCAACGAGCACAGCGCTCCTGGTAGGGCCGGGCTTCAAGCAGCTCTTCACACCTGGCTACCCAACAAATCCAGAATCTCCCGTTCTAGACTCCGACTTCGCCGGCCGCGAACTCCGCGAACTGGGCTTCACCGATTCCGGCGTCAAAGTCGGGCCCTTCCCTGCAATCGACTACTTTGGTGACGGCAGCTTTTATATTCTAGATGCGCCAGGCCACACAGTGGGCCATGTCAACGCTCTCGCGAGAGTGACAACCAACCCGGACAGTTTCATCCTCATGGGCGCGGACACCTGCCACCATAGCGCCGAAATGCGGCCATCCAGGTACCACCCATTGCCTGACGCGATATCACCGCATCCGTTCCATCTCGGCAGTGCGGTGCCGTGCCCTGGAGCGCTGTTCAAATCCATCCTACGCGACGGAAAAACGACAAAGCCCTTCTACGGCGTGGCACGGCCTGGGATGCTGTTTGGTGATCCAGACGCCGCCGAAGAGACAGTAAACAAGGTCATCGAAGCCGATGGCAGCGGAAACACTCTTGTCGTGATTACACACGATTACCACTTGAAAGATGTAGTCGAGACGTTTCCGAAGTATGCAAACGATTTCTTGAAGAAGGGTTGGATTGAGAAGGGTAGGTGGGTGTTTTTGAAGGATTTCAAGGAAGCGGTTGATGAGAGAGCCGATGAGAAGCTTTAGAGACAACGGTACTGTTGAAAATACATTCACTGGTCAATCATTTAAAGGAGTAAGAGTCTGATTTCGAGTCCAAGCTACATATAACCAGAAGTATGAGTGTCACGAGAAAAGTGCGTGGTCACGTGGCTAGGCTAGCACATCTCGCACATCTCACCCACTGACTGCAACAATGAGTGATTTCCATATATCAATAAAAGAATTTATTCTTAATGATATAAAAGAGTTTCGTGGTCAGAGTTGTTAGTTATGCAGTGCCTTAGGGAAGGATCTTTGAATGCACTGTCAAACACCGTGACTCGACTCGCTGACCACGCACGCCGTGTCCCGAGGCCGCTCAGCACCCTCCTCCCCCATGCAGAAGCAAGGCAAGCACATGGACAGCAGCCACCATCTGCTTCAACTATTCATCGACTATATTATACGTCGTAAAATCTTTTGAAGTTGCTGGGACTTCTCCCACTTTCCCTGAATAAGTAGATAGTTTGGAGGGAAAAGCGCCTAACGAATCTCATTTTCACGAACTGACTTGGAGGCTTGTGTGAAACCGAAGGAGAATATTGGAATCAGGGATGTGAGATGAAGGGCTAAGAATAAGAAGGACTACGAATGAGAGAGAATCTTGGAATGGGGAAGATCTGCGGGTAAAAGAGATGTATGGTGTGGGATATACTCAGGCATGCTTAGGCTCTGCTCGCCCTCAGCTCAGGTTAAAGCAGCAGTTGCTCACATCCGGAGACTAAAACGGAACCAGCGAAAGGGAAAATTAATCCTGAGTCTAGGGGTATCGATTCAGGAGCTAAACTCTTTTCTATTCCTGAACCGTATCAACTAATATCCCTTTGAGAAATATAAAAGACTTTATCTGCCTTCATCTAGGATTAAGGCTTTCTATAGTGAGTAACTTAGTTTATTATTCCCAGGTATATATTCGTGTTCAAATATATAGGCGGCTAACAACTATCGATTCTTTTTTAAATCCGAAAGTTTTCAAAGGAAGAAACAGGTTGTCACCGCTTTATCAAGAAGACCTATTACGTGTACACCTTATAGAGTGGAAGAATCTTCGAAACAGACTGATTCAGGGGCAAAGCATCCAAACTGGCAAGCTGAGCGTTTACCGACGTCATGGGCATGGCAACAGCGTCAGCAGCCGCACGGTTAAGCTACGATTACCTTTCCTATTACGGCAAGGGCTTCGTTTTTGGAAGTGGTTACTTTGCGGCTCTAGCAAGTTGAAAAAATGGGTGAGCCGCTGGTTCGGAAATTTTGGAGCTTGAATTTCTCTGCTGTGTCTTCGCTGCATCTTGCAACAGATTTGGTTCAATAGGATCGACTGCATTACGACAATAGCGAACGGCGGCTTTGAAACCAACCCAAACCCCGCTGATGGTTGGTACCTCGACCCTTATACCTTGGACGCCCACCCATTCGGTACTGCTTCTAGAGGCATTTTTTCCTCGCCGGGTACACACTCAGGGAGCAAGTAAGTTCTCCTTCATTTTCAGTCCCCATATCCTATATGCCTATCCTTTCTTCAAACAAGCAAGTGGAGCCACGGCTTGCACAGATTACAACAACCGCATTGCAATATTTGTTTTTATATATATACTAAACAGAGTTTGTACTGCCCCTTTTAGTTATTTCGACATAGCGATCCCCACTGGGACGGGTGCATTTTCAATGTGGAACCAAGTGCCAGCAACAACGACAGCTGGGCAGGACTATGACTTCAACATCTGGGCGAGACACGGCCTTGGTGTACCCGACTTTGCGGAGTGTGTTTTGATAATGCAGGTTTATTCAGATATCAATGATCACATTGCACAGTCTACATCTAGTGCGCCAACTACTAGTTGGGCGAGTTCTCGTTGGGTTTCGTTGGCACCGGAGCGGATCACGTTTCTATCGATACTTCTTGTTTTCAGAGTAGCCACGCGATTTCATTGTCTCTGGACGATGCGACGATTACCTTAACGTAGCTCTTCGTTAATACCGCTTTGTAGATGTTAGAGCGTCGGGTACGGTGTTTGGTTTGGGTTTAGATGGTTGAAAGGTGGGGAGGAGATAGAGGGGTAGGGCGGGGGAGATTCGGTTACATTTCATATTGGAAATGGTTTATTTTAATCCACTAGCGACTTTATCAAGGCTTCTTTCATTTCCCTTCGCTCTACGCTTATTAACTCGAGCAATATATATTATACATCTCTTCGGGTTATCTCCTATTTTCTCCCGCGCGGTTTTAGTAAATGGTTAACTAATGAATAAACTCAGGATATATGAAATTATTTAAAAATATATTTAAATAAATTTAAATTATTAAAAACTTTAAAAAACTTCAAATTTTTATATTTAAATCTTTTATAATAATATATTTCATATTTATTTTTTTATTATAAGTAAGCTTAATTAGTAAGGTTATATTACTATATTGTTTTTATTTTACGTGAAACGAATTACGTGTTGAGTATTACTAGGTCTCCGTAATAGAGGCGTAGCAAGAAAGGAGGGGTCCGAGCAGGCTGCAGCCAACTGTTGCAACTGCTGCCTAGTCACAACGAAACTTACAAGACGCTTATCTACTTTCTCTTTTTAATTATCGTAGTGTACAATCCACGAAAGAGGAACAGCAACACTCTTGAAGTCATCTGCAAAGACGCCGCACTTATTTGTATTCGTTGTCGCACTCTCACACCATGGTGCATGACGATCAAGACTTCGTGGTTCTCGAGGACCAAGATCTAGCCGATTTCAACGCCGCGGGGCTTCTTCCACAATCCTCTGGAACTATCGATCAAATTCTTAAGTGGTTGCAGCCTACAGACTATACGGCAGATTCCAGCGAGTATAACAAACATCTCGCCTCGTATGTTCCAGGAACTGGTGTGTGGATACAGGAAAGTGGCCAGTACCAGGAATGGCTCAATTCAGATCGTGGCGCCTTATGGATTAAGGCCACTGCTGGTGCTGGCAAATCTGTCGTTGCTGCTCATGTCGCCTCATTGCTTACTGCTAAAGAGAATGTCCCCGTGTTGAGCTTCTTCTTCCGTCAAATAATAGCAACAAATCGTACCCCCCAAGCCTTGATCCGGGATTGGCTTGCACAGCTCCTAAGATTTTCACCCCCTCTTCAGAAGAAGTTAAAAGAGCTTCTTAATCAGAGACGAAGCCTCGAAACCTTAGCCCTTGATGAACTCTGGGAGATCGCCTTGTCCGCAATGGCAAGTTGCTCTCGCACTTATTGTGTTGTTGATGCTCTCGACGAAATGGATAGTGGAAACGAAGATTTCATGCGCAAACTCGTTCGTCTAGGACAAGAGAAATCTTCTTCCATCAAGCTGCTTGTTACTAGTCGACCGCTGCCTCATATCGAGAAAGTCCTCTCAAATCCCCATATCATTCAGCTTTCTCTACGGCCTCAGCTGGTGGATCGCGATATCGCCATATATATCAGGGAGCGATTACACTCTACCCACTTTCCCAGCGAAGCCAGAGTAGCCATTGAAGATTTTTTGGGCAGGAAATCGCAAGGGTTATTTCTCTACACTCGACTAATGTTAGATGAAATCTTAGAAGCAGGATTCACTGACATTCAGAGCCTCCAAATTGCCCTCGAAGGATTACCCAGTGGGCTGGGTGACATGTACACTAAAATGCTTTTCGATCATTCCGCTCGCTCAGGTACACCACAAGATCTACAGCTTTTTATACTCAAATGCGTGACTCATTCTTCAAGGCCGCTTCGTTTACTTGAGTTGTCCACGTTGGTGGATTTTGTTCGCAAAAGTCCTCGAACTCAATTTGCGCCAGATGTTCCTCCTTCGACGTTGGGTACAAAATCGATTGTTAGAACGGCTTGTGGGCCACTGTTGGAGATTCTGGAGGACGAGACTGTGTCAATTATACATCATTCGCTGACCGAGTACCTTACAAGTCTGCAAAAAGCTGGTTAGTATAAATCTTTTATATGTATATCTGTTCTTAATTTATTTCAAAAGAGGCTCTACCCCTTCTCGAACCTGCCCAACCCGTGGGATAGAAAATCTCATGACGTTTAAGTAAATTGATACTGACTTTGAAACATGCATAGGGAGCTTGTTAGAATTTTCTTATATCGAATCTAAGGACGCGCATTTGGATATTGCAAAGACATGCATCGACTACCTACTCTCGGATGGACTGTCTGATTGGGAGACCATTAAAAGCACCACCACAGATCAGCAAAACAACTTTAACGTCGCCAGATTGACACATCCATTTCTTGATTACGCAACCAAAAATTGGGCCTATCACGCATTAAAGTGCGAGAAAGACGATGAAGATCTTTTCCAACTCCTGGGCTTATTACTCGACTCGAAATCCCCTATCTTTGCAGCATACATTGAAATTACCGACCCAAAATCCGCAGCCAATAAAACATCCGCTCTGCATATTGCAGCCTTTTCCGGCTTGGCGTTCTACACAAAGCACTTGCTTGAGGCAGGTCATGATGCAAACTTCCAGGATCGAAAACAGAGAACGCCTCTCCATCTTGCGGCAAGCAATGGGTTTGAAGAAGTGGTCGAGGAGCTCTTGAAGCATGGGGCGGAGATGTGTAAGGATGAATATTCCGGATATACGCCAATACATCTTGCTGCTTGTGCAAATCGGAAGAAGGTTGTTAGAGCCCTTCTTAAGGCGGGAGTTAGCCCGCTGGAGAGGAGGACTCATGACCATCCCGGGAATTGGTGTGGAAACGCTCGGTAAACGACCTATTCCTTTCTCTTCTCTCAATTTCCTACATTAGGATGATGCTTCATCCCCATCCCGAAAAGGACAGCAGCTAACTTTTATGTAGGCATGACACAGGCGTCACTCCCCTTCAATATGCCTGTGAATATGGTCATACCGAGACCGTGCCAGAATTTTTTCCGTATCTAGACGACGAATCTCTCAGCAAGGCACTTTTGTGGGCATTGCAGTACGGGAAGGCGGAAACAGCAGCCTACATTCTCGAAAACTCCAAAGTCGACGTCAACCGGGTCGTAGAAAACGAAACTGCCATCCATATAGCAGCATGGAGTCACGACTTGGTCAGCATCAGAAATTTAATTGCTCATGGTGCCGATGTCAAGTTGGCGCTAAATGACGGATATAATTTCTTTTTTAGCGGCCTTGGTGATCATCGACCGTCGGTGAGCTCTACACCTTTTCAAACGTTTCTCCAGTTTTCGACTGGTTATCCGGTACCGATTACAGCTTCGCCGGAAGATTCTTTTGAAATTTTGAAGATTTTAGTGGATGCGGGGTGTAACCTGAACGAGAAAGACCGCAACGGACAAACCGCATTTCATAAAATTTTGAACGGGTGTCAAAAAATGCCAACTAAGACATCCCAAGAGATTGTCCAATACATGTTTGCAAATGGCGCAGATTCATCAATCCTCACAAAAGATGGGTCAACAGCATTGCATCTAATGCCATGTCACCTCGACAACGCCATCAAGTCACTTGTTGCTAGCGGAATAGACGTCAACAGTCGAAGAAGATCGGACGGGAGAACGCCTCTGTTTGGTGCAGTCGGGTCCGAAAAGTACATTTCAATGTTCGTCAAGCTAGGGGCCGATTGCAATATCCAAGATTTGAAGGGTGATACGCCCCTCCACATCGCCGTCCAAGGCCTGGGATATTCAGCGACCCCAGAGTCTAATGCTGCTATCAAGGCGCTCTTAGCAGCCGGTGCTGACCCCAAGCTCAAGAATAAAGCTGGCCTAGCTCCAATACATACTATCAAGAACTGGAGGGATCACAAGGAGACTCTTTTGATATTGATGGCAGCGGGAGCGAGCCTCGAGAGTCGCACTGATACAGGTCGCACTGTTCTGCTTTCTTGTTTGAAAGATCAAATGTGCTATGAATGCGACATTCAGACACTGCTAGATATTGGAGCAGATATACACGCGCGTGACTTCACTGGGAAGACCGTCTTACATTACTGCTGCGAGAAAGACAAAGGTCTCGACTTCTTGCCCAAATTGGTTGATGCAGGGGCCGATCCCTCCGTATGTGATTATGCCGGGAACACGCTTTTCCACCAAGCTGCTAGAGAAGGGCCATCGTACTACGAGAAGGAACAACTCGCAATTCTTGAAAAAATTCTTGAGCTCGGAGTTGATCCCCGAGCGGTGAATCATGCTGGTCAAACTCCAGTTCATATAGCGGTTGGAAAACGAAGTAATATGTCTCACTACAAGACGGATCCTCTAGAATTTCTTCTTGGCCCGAAATGTAACGTGGATATCAATGCTCCAGACCATTTGGGAATTCGAGCTATTCATCTTGCTGCCACGCTTGGCGAAAGCCAGGTCAAGCAATTGCTGAAGAAGGGAGCGGATCCAATGGTCGTTACGCTCGAAGGCCAAACTGCCCTCCATGTTGCTTCACGATCAAGACAGTGTAATGCGGTCGGTTTGCTAACTGACTTCTACCTAAAAGAGGGAAAAGCGGAAATGGTTGATCAGGTTGACGAGGAAGGAAGAACCGCTCTCCATTACGCCGTTCGCTCTGGACGTCCTGAGAGCGCTGCGATCTTGATTAATATCGGCGGTGCTGATCTCAATGCAAAGGACAGTAAAGACCTAACACCACTCGGCATGTGCACGCATATCAAACAAGAATACACCCATTGGACACCGGAATTTATTGTCGATCAGCGCGAGGCATATATCGCTGCGGTGGGCGTAACTCTGAAGGATCCGTATAGACCAGCAGGTGGCCACGACATGGAAGGGCGAAATTCTCCCTCTAGCACTCGGGAAATTATCAAATTTCTTATTTCACATGGAGCGGACACTACCATCAGGAATTCGACGAGTCTACGAAAGGGATCCCGCGGTCGCACCAGTTTGCTTGCGTATGCACTCAAGACGGATTCCGAAGTCCTCGTCGACGAACTTCTAGACGTCGAAAAGAATAACCCGCTCCCGGAGCCAGCACCTGAACTAAAGCCGGACCCGGATGATTGGTTGTATGGCCAAGCTTCTCCAATCGATCAATTTCAAGAGAAATATTCCTCTTTCCGAATCCAAAACGCGGATTTTCTTGAAGGGGTCGTGACGCCTGGCCAGAACAACCTCAGTCTTTTCCAGAGTCTGCTTTCAAAAGATCATGAGAAGGGAGTCTTGAAGATGAAGGCTTTAGGAGCTGATATACTCAGACCTGACCCAATGGGTGAATCGTGCCTCACGACTTTGATAAAGGGTGGCTACGCATCTTTGTTGGAGCATTTTGGTGAGGAAGTTACGAGGATGGATGAGGAGTGGATAAGGGAGATAGAAAAGACGGATATTAACCTCCCTGGGAGACTTTCACTCCCGATATTAATCGCTAGCCAAAGGTACCTGCCTAATCTCGAAGTCCTGAAGGTCTTGGTAGGCAAGTTTGGGGTAGATGTCAATGTCCAGTTCGAACCGAATCGGTTTTACCCCTACAGCGAAGGGAAAACCGCTCTACATATTGTAGCGAGTTGTACGCAATGGTGGCATACTCACGCTCTCAAATACCTCCTTGAGAACGGCGCGAATCCAAATATCCAAGACAAAGAAGGCAACACGCCACTCCACATCGCCGTAAAAAGCTCCAGCGACATCGCAGTCTCCCACCTCCTCTCTCACAGCGCCAACCCGAACCTCCTCAACAACGACCAACTAACACCCCTCACCGCTTCTAGCTCCTCCTCCTCTACTATTGCCCTTTTAGTCTCCCACGGCGCGGACGTTTTGGCAGGCGCAAAACCCTTCATATTCACCTGCATCGAAGCGCAGGATCTCCCCACCATCCGCCTCCTCGTCTCCATGGATGCAAACCTCAACGTGAAGCTACCACCAGCGGAAGAGCCCCCTCTGGCCTCAGACGGCGATTCCGATCTACGCTGGTTGCATCACGGGAAAACCTGGGCACGATGGAAGTTTGAGAATCGTGAAGCGGCTGAGAATTCGTTCCCTGTGCATTTTGCTGCTGGGACGGGTTTCAACACAGAGGAAAAGAGGGGGAAAATGATTCCTATTATTGAGACGCTTCTAGAAGGTGGTGCGGACCCCACGCTCGCTTTTAACGATGAGGGAGATGGTATTATAGGTGATATCTGCGTGCGTGGTGGGATTTTGGCACCTTTCCTCCAAATCCAGGATTTGGATCTTGAAGTTAGGGATTCCAAGGGAAGAACGCTGCTCCTTTGCGCGTGCACCACGGATGAAAATTGGCACGACCACGGTCTTCGGTCACGTTCTCTGCCCAGTGACGTGTCTTTGCTACTTGAACGTGGTGCGGATATCACAGCTGTTGACAGCGAGGGCAGAAATGTCCTTTATCATTTACTTACAAGTCGTGCGGGTAACAAACACGCGCAAGCGCATCACCCCTCCGACCTTGACACCATCCTTGCCCACCCCTTAGCTTCCCAACTCGTGGTACAAAAGGACAACAATGGAACAACGTCGCTTCAACACGCGCTAAAAATGGGACAGTTGGGAGCCGTGGATGCACTGTTAGCAAAAGTCGCCGATCCTTTGGAGGTAGATGGAGAAGGGAACACAGCGCTGCATTACCTAGCTGCCCAAGCTGAGCGAGAAGATTTCATAAATCTTACTTTTCTCTCACGCCTATTCGAAGAACAATCTAGCCAAGCCACGGATTCAGATGGTCGGGATTTCTCCAAACCTTCCCTTATTACCTCCCTATTCACTAAATTCGTTAAGTTTGGAGTTGATATCAACGCAAGAAATAAGGCGGGGGAGACGTGCCTTTTCGACTTTGTATGCATCAAAGAGATTGGAGTGTTCCATATCAAGTTCTTCGAAGAAAACGGCTCGGACTTCACAATCGTGAACGCGAAAGGAGAAGGCCTGTTGCATGCGTGTGCCAAAGGGGGGGAGTCTCCTGCTCGGCCATAGTGGTGCGGATAGGATTAGCCAAGTTTTTGAGGATTGGGATGAGGCTAACGGCATGGTACGGGAAGGGGCCGGGGTAAAAGGATACAAGGGTGTGAATGGGAAGGCGGGCTTATTTAAGTGGTTGATGGAGGTTAAAGGCTTGGATCCCCTGGCGGAGGATATAGAGAGTAGGAGCGCGCTTGATGTCGCGACTGCGAGTGGCTGTGCTGGGATTTTGGAGCTGTTTAGGAGGAAGGATAACTAGGTTAACGTTGTGAGAGCCTGAGAGGTGGGGGATATATAACTGCACCGCTAAGTTTACTCATCGGGATTTCGGGATTTCGGGAAAGTATAGCAAGTATACAGTTATTTAATGATGGTAATTTCATTTGTGTAAAATAGGTGGACTGCTAAATGATTTTATGACGAAGAGGTTACATTGAAGGAGTGCGAAGAATCGAGGATTAAAAGAATGCCAGAAAGCTCGCCCGGCCCGGCCCCGGACCCGAACTCCCGGAGCTGATATTAAGGTTAACCGCAAATAAGCGATTCTGCCCATCCCGCCCTTTTAGCTGTCCAAATATCAAAAAAGTTCCGACTGCCAGCCACTGCAACCATAAAAGAATTCTGTGAACCCTCCGGAAGGACCAAACACCTGCTGTTGAAATGCTAATTCCGAAGCCTCTCATTTTTTCATCAATGCATACAATAGTTTCTCGAATAACATAATCTCTCTTATCGAAAACACCCTTAAAGTATTGATACAAACCATTAAGATCGACGATTTTTGTTTCGAGATTGACAATAAGCTACACAAGGAATTAAGATGTTATACCGTAGTAATCTATGGCCCTGATCCGGGATACCTAGCGAAGAAAAAAAATATCAAGATTATGAAAAGAATATAGGAATTAAACAAATAGGAAACGATACTAGTTCTCGGGATGTGATTAGAATTTCAGAATTTATGCTTGAAGCTTGGTATTATAGCAAGCATCGAGGGGATTCTCAATGCCAGACAATTCGAGTCGAATTTTCCGTCCAGTAGAATTCGTCCCGCCTATGCGTCGGTACTACCAAACTCAAAACAAGAAAGAGAAATCTCCTTCGAAAGAGTTTTTTTTTTTTTTCGATTATAAGACTTTTTCCAACTATGTTATAAAGAGCTTCACGGCTTTAGAGGTGTTCATATAGACCCAAAGCCCCTTTTCAGTCTCGTTGTCCCCCAAGATAGCATCAACTACCAATCTCGTAAGCGTATTAATCCTCTGCAACCTTCCTTTTTCGTACTCGCATCTTGAGTAATCGTACTCCTAAACGGCTCCCTAGCTAGGGGAGGGGCCTAAAAAGGCCCCTCATTAAAAGTTGATGATTTCTAATGAGGTTATTTTTAGCTGCGCCACATTGCGTAATAGGGGTGAGTACTTCGTACAGGCCATAGTAAATGTTAAAAAGCACAGGCCAGTATTTAACTAGATATAGACAAATGCCGCGACTTTTGGACAGGTGATTGGTTTTGGCCACCCTTGGAGACACGGCCACAATCACCCTACATTTAACATTTATTACGCCCTGCGGGTAGTAGGCCTGAGTAGACCTGAGCCAAAGGTGAGTCTGGCCTGAGCCGAGCCTGAGCAAAGGCGACACTGCCCACGTGAGACATGGGATTGGGAAGAGCAAACATTCCGGTGGGGGAACATGGAATACAGTAGTCGGTTCGCTTGGCATTATAGGCAGAGTTGCATTTATAGACTCGGGTTTATTGTCCTCATCCGCATCGGCATTGAGGAAAGTGTCTTGGATAATGCCCGAGAAAAACTGCCATTGCTCAGTGCGCGGATCGTGTTCTCCTAAGGTTCGAATTCGTTTTTGAAGCTCTTGGTCCAGGCGCATCGGCAGTTCGTTAAATTCGGTTTCAAAAGAATCCTCTCCGTCATCCAGCCAGGTTTGGAATCTCTCAAAGTAGTCTCTTTGCGTCGTAGCAGAACCATCTTCTAGGACAAGTGTGTCTTGGTACTCGATCCAGGAGGCAAAGCTTTTTAAGCCAAGAAATCCTCTAAGTTTGCGAACAAGAGCCGGACAAGGTGGCCCAGACTGACTCAAGTGGGAAAGCGTGTGCATAGAGGCGTATTTATAAACGGGTAGCGAGTTCCCAATTCCAGAAAGGCATCTGTGTTGGATAATGGGAAACCGTATTCGCAGATTCTTAAGTAATCGACACAGGTGGAGCCTAGAGAGCCATGCGAAGATTCCAAGTCCACTCAAAAGTCCAGTATTTCTCGGTCTTCACTGCACCGCCATTCATCTTCTGGCCGATTCAAAAACTCTTTTACAGAAAAGTGGATGAGCTGCACAAGGTCATCTCTTATATTGATGAAATTGCCACACACATCGAGAATCCTCTGAGCGGGGTGCAGAAGCAAACGTTTCTCGAAGGTGGACAGGGGTCCAGAGCTGAGGGCATGAGCATATTGTAGCTCATCGACTTGAAATACGCGGCACGAGATGATTGTGAAGGCCAAAATATTTTTGACACGATTCAACTGGATATTGTCGAGCCTTTTGACAAGTCGCAAAAAGAGCCGTCGGTAAATGCCTTCAAGCTTACATGACGGGTTGTGCAGTCTCTCTTCCACTTCTGACGGCGATGCTGACTTGCTAAGATCTTTGATCATCAGCTCTACCCAGAGAAACATGCCATCTGACTTTTCTTGTAGCGTTTTGACAATGGAATCCCGCATTCCCGGGTACTTGAGGAGGTCGGCATCTATCCTGGCATCTATCTCAGTATCGATAAACGCGACAATGTCCTCCTTGATTAAATTGGAATTGATCTCAATCATCAGAGGTGTTGCGTGAATCGCTTCTTCAAGCACATGTAGTTGGAGCACATGTTGTCGGCCAAATAAAATGGCACGGAAATTGACGTTAACATTGAGAAGCCCGAGAATAAGTTGGAATAATTCCTGAATTGGGTCATTACATTCGTTGGAATATTCATCAACTCCGTCAATGACACAGTAGACTGGACTAGCTACTGATGTTACGATCTCACTCAGGGCATCTCTCAGCTCAGTGACTGCAGGGGGGCCTTTTCGCACTAACGTGCTCACTAGCTGGAGCCTTCGTTTGTCATTGGTATCCTCCAACAACTGCCACAAAAAGGTGCGAATTATGCTATCCAGGTTCTGCGGACTTGCATCCATTCCAGAAAAATAGAAGAATAGAGTCTGTAGATGCTTGCTCTTTAGATCTTCGATAATTGATGAAGCGAGGATGGTTTTCCCACTGCCATGAGTCCCGGAGACGCACAAGAGCCGATCGGAAGCTGATATAGACGATGGTTCATCCCATTTCAGGAAAGTGGGGTTCGCTCTAATCCAGTCGCAAGTCCCCTGTAACTTGGTCTGAACCCGATCTTGATGAAACTCTCTGATGTTTGGTGGGGTGAGCCAATCGAGGATCTTAATATCTTCATCCTTGTTCAACTTGTTCCTCATCATTTCAACATTTGCCTCGGTTCGAGATATAGTAGAAAGAACTAATATAATATTATAAGCACTATAACGACTCTCTAGAGGCTGGGCAATAACTAACCACTCGAAAGAATTTCGCTAATCCTCTTCTCAGCTTCGACTTTACTAGGAGGAATCCGACAGAGAAGGTCTTTCGCATACGCCGCCGCCGCTATCGCTGCATAGCCTTGCCACTCCTTGTTCTTGTGCGAGTCTGAGTAATCGCATATACCGCGAATAACTAGGCACGGAAAGTGATTCATCAGCCCTGCCGCTTCCATTTCAAAGCACAGTACATCCTTCTCTTTTGCAAGAGTGTCCCGGATCAGAGCGTTCTTCATCAGCCGGTTTGCCGAAGCAATTGCGCCGTAGTGAATTGCCGGACTATCCTCCTCTTTGGTCCGTTCGGGTCGCACCACTAGGCGTGACGGATTATCTCCACAGATCGCCGCACAGCTTGCTTCGTCGTTTGGAGGATGTGTGACTCCGCTTTGATACAGCCTGTCGCTACTTGGGTCCGGTCGCTGGTACTTCTTCCGCAGTCTGGGTTTCTTTTCGAGAATACCGTTGATGGCCTCTTCAAGCTGATGCCCTTCGCACTCATACTGGGCCTTGAGTCCACTCATCGCTGTCCATAGGACCGTAGGTGGCTGGTTCAAGTACCCTGTGGGTCGAAAGCTCTGACCTTGTATCGACTTGCCAAAGTCGTACTGAAACACGTCGCCTTTTCCATCGCGAGGAGCGCTGACCACGATATCGCCCAGACGGATATCATGCTGCCCAATTGGTGCACCGCCTCCGATACCGACCATTAAACCAATTCTAATATTAGGAAAGCTATGTCGCATGTCGCTTGCCACTATTGCAGCAGACACTGTACCGTACTCGCCGTCAGGCAAGACGGCAATGACGACATTGTGTTCACCAATCTTACCGAGTGTATAATCGTTGTTATACCACGGGAATGTTTCCATTTCCNATCCANATGTCTCACGTGAGCAGCGCCGCCTTGCTCAGGCTCGGCTCAGGCCCGGCTCAGCTTCGGCTCAGGTGTGCTCAGGNNTGCTCAGGCCTGCTCACCTCCCNATTCACACGCTTACTAGAAATCGTCAACTTTTAACGAGGGGCCCGAAAAGGCCCCCCTCTTTCCCTAGCTAGGGATCCNAAATATTTACCCTGCCTAATCTAAAATTGGACTTTGCTTCTTTCCTCTCTAAGCTTCTCACCATGCTTACCTTTATACAACCGAGAGACACATCTCCTGCCATCGTGTCTTCCCGCCTTTGCGTTAATACAAATTCTGTATTGCCTTACCGAAACCTTACCAGAGGCTTGGTAGGACCGCGGGTCACTTTTACTTAACTCACCCGTCTTCTATCTTCTTATCGTTTTCTATCTTCTTATCATCTTCTATCTTCCACCTTCTCACCTTCTCACCATCTTCCACCTTCTTATCATCTTCTACCTTCTTATCATCCTTCACCCACCTATCTTGTAAGGACTTTCCACCAAACCGCACACTATAAGCACCGAGCTGGATAAACTAAATTAGAGAGGACTGAATCCAGATGAGTAGATAAATGCGGCCCTAGAGAAAGGGCTCTCCGAGGACAAATCCGATGTCAATAACGATCCCGTTTATAGAGGTCTCAAGGAAGACACTAGTAAACCATAATACGACAAGATATAGGCATTTTGGCTAGCGTACGTTAGTAACATTACAAACCCGAGACTGGTATAGAAAACACTAACACGCACTAGGTATAAGAGGAAATTTATAGGCTTAGATATATGCTATATAGATGTTGCGAAGCACGTCGCTAAGGCCATCGGACTCTCAACCCCCGGGAAGCTAGATAAAGTGAATAGAATGCCAACTGTCAACACGGTACGGATTAAGATACGAAAATTGATGTCGATATATACGCGGAAGACTAGCCGTATTATTCCCTAAGACGTTCATGACTCAATGGCTCCTATAAGTACACCTGCCGGCCTTCCTACGCCAAAATAGTTACCGATAATGTGTTTGCTAACGAGCGAGAAAGTATATTAAAGACGAGCTCCCGAAATTGATTGGCCTGTCTAGACTAGAAGTGGCACCCACGTTCTTCACGATAGAGAACTACGTCGGCATAGAGGAGTTGTTTTGGCAGCGTGATTACCACAACTACGTCCACGAAGGGTGTCGCGTAGATTTGAGTGCCCTGTTGAAGTTGCACTGCTATACTTCTATAAGGTTATAGGAGATATGCAAGGCGAAGTTCAAGGTCAGATACTAAGCTCAAAGTAAAAATATAAGGATATCTTTATTGCTGACTATCTCTAACAGGACCTCGTTTGTATAGTTATATAGAAAGGCAAAGAGCCAGAGATTAAGATAGGGTTTAAGAGAGAATTTGCTAAAGGCATAGAAGACACTCCTAAAAAGTAAGTCAAGATTATTCGTTGTTTTAAAGCTTAGGTGGGTTGCTGACAGTTCATGTATAGACCAAAACATGCGCTATATAAGAGGCTAGAGCCTGCGCCTCCCCTTTTCGCTAACGGCGTCTTGTTTTTACTGGTTATTATCCTTTTAGCCGGCGCACTTAGGGATTACCGTACGATTGACGATGTCCTCGCTGCGAGACCGCCGCTAAAGAGGAGGTTCCGGATTATAGAGTGGGCGGGCGGTGTAGAGGACGATCTAGTCTTCCCCGAGATGTCCGAGGATGGACCGACCAAAAAGAGCAAAAACGAGAACGCGTGGGGCACCTAGTGCTCAGACTGGGCAAAAAGGGATGGGTTTGTACTAGGGATAGGGCTCCATGCCCCCCGGAAGGAAGTAATCATCAAAGCAGATAGTAAGGGGTCCTCACTCCGAGTGCTGCTAGTATCACAGGCTAATGAATTGTTAACAGACGGCCGTTCGCTAGGGCAGCTTATAAAGTTTTGCGGGCATAGAAACCCGAAGACTATAAGCGGCCACTACTTGGATGACATGAGCAATGTGGACGGCGTAGTAGTCTACCTTGGCCTAGAACAACGACAAGACATCACATAAGACTTTCGCGCCGCGTCTATGAAGAGAAACCCGGATCTCTAGCACTCACTGCCAGCAAAGAACCTAGACGAACTGAAGCAGCGCCGGGACTTTGTTGATCTTTACGAGCAGATCGAGAATCTCTCCCTTCAGGTCAACGCTTCGATCATGGAGAAGGGGCGTAAAGAGCTTCAGACGCAACGCCGCCATGTTTACAAGCAACGGCAAAAGCTCATCAGCGCAGAGTTAGCGAACTACCGCAGGACTCAACTACGTTTGTACACCACCCAATATGAGGAAAGTGACTAGGGCGAGTGGCACCGCAGTTACTTTGACCGCGTTGTCCGCCACATAGTTCCTAAGCGCGATCGCCTTTCTCGTACCTTAACGCTCTCAGCCCCGCTACGGAGCGAAGAAGGCATCTCCGCTCTCCGAGACCTTATTGCTCTCCGTACAAATGATTCCCGTGTTGCGTACCAGGAAGTGTTGCGGCCTATAGAAGGCCGCTGTCTAGTACCAACTTGCGGGAAGGTGATTGAAGAGTAAGGACAGCCCCCTATCATTAGTGTCACTTTCAGCTAACAGACCGCATTAGCATCAAAAACGTCAGAGGCAGGTGGAAGCACGTGTACCGGTGCTCTAAAGTCTACTATGAGAAGCAGTCTGGCTTCGCAGAATTTTGTTTCCGGTGTAGCAAATGGATATATAGCAAGATAGATTAGGAAGCCCACTACTAGGAGCATATCGATAATCTCGACTTACCTTTCCGGTGCGACCCAGTCACTTTCCGCAGCGCTACTGCTTGCGCCGGATATTATATCGGATGTTTGGCGAAAACATGGCTGCCAGCGGCCAAGCGGTTACAACACTACCCAGAACGACCCAGCTGGCAAGAACACATCTCTGAATACATCCCGGATTATATTGCCAGTCTACCTAGCAAGGACCCTATTCCATACCCGCATTTGTTATGCCCTGTCGTGCTTCATTCGGAAGCAGACTTATGGCACCACTTCGGAGACATTCATAGCACTCATAAGCCTAATATAGGGAAGAAGCGAAGGCGTCAGCGAGAGGATAGCGAGAATAAACGAGCCGAAATGTAGAGCGCTGCTAAAACAAAACGGCCTCGGCTCTAAGGAAAGTTAGAGGATAGGGACTCCAAAGCACCATCTGGTCGGAAATCAGCCCCTAAGGATCGCTCCAAAGACCCCTTCGACTACAAGTTTATGAATATGTCGACAATAGACTTCAATCCAAGCTCAGCGGACACTCTTAAGATAGAAGGAGTTGATAGTAGTTCCTTATTATGCGGCAGCACTTCAGATGACAACGTCTGGGATAAGCATGACGACCGCCAGAGCACTGATACTTCGCTCTCATCTCTATCAGATGACCATCTCGAAGCATTTCCTCAGACCGGAGGTGGTTGCGACTCTCCCTAGACAACTCCGTCGGAAGTTACCGACGACCTCTTTAGTGATACTAAATCTTGGAACTTCGATGCGAACGCTGATGCTATCTCTTTTCCTATTGAGCCTCTCCAGGAAGACTAGATTCTGTGCGGCCCCGGCACTCCTTCATCACATCTTTCTAGTGTTCCCACGGACTTGATTGATCCACAACTTTAAGATGTTCTCCCCTTTTCTACGCCAGGTCTACCAGCAACTACCGACTCCGTCGAAGATGTTTACAGAAGCATACCGACAACTAGCCTTAGGCACATAGAGAGCACGGTGACACAGCCGCTTTGTGGTAGCCAAGGAGTGGGAAGCAAGCCGGTTGCAATTGATGCCGAGAGGGGAATATAGGAGGCTGAAGCGCTGCTTGCCAAGTGGAAACGAGGCAAAACGACGTGGTACCTTGTGAACTGGAAGGGCTTTCCGCACGGGGACAATACATGGCAGAAACCAAAGGACATAGGCCAGAAGCTCGTCCAACATTTTGAGAAGACCTATTAAGGGAACCATTCGGGCGTGCGATTACTCAAGAAGCGAGTAAGTAAAGGGAAGGTTGAATACCTTATTGAGTGGAAGGGTCGTCCTGAAAGCGAGAATTCTTGGGAAAAAGAAGCTACTCTAAGCAGTGAACGAATTATGGACTTTAAGGCGAACTCAACAAGGGAATCATCGTATTGTATTTAGCGGTGTACTGTCTAGCTTATTGTATTCTCGATTTGACAATTAATCCTTGCAAGTTATGTACTTTTATCAAGTAGCTCTAACAGTAGCGCCTGCCAATGAGAAAGCAATCCAGACAGCCGTGAGAACCCCAAGCTTAGGGGGACAGAACCTAAGTTAGCTAATACGTACTCTGCCGAACTAAGACCAATATGTATAGAGTCATGTTCTCCGTCTTTCTTAGGTAAGCTAATTGATTCTATACTAATACGTTACGACTCGGATCTATTATGGCTTTACTTTCGAGGCTTGCTTTTGGTAAGTGGGTAGAAGATTGTTTCCTGAGATGTTGCGTTACTGAGAATCGGCAGATAAGAAGAAATTTTCAAATATTCAAAGACAGGCAGAGAAACCGATTCCTCCCTCGTCCAACACTCCTCAATCTCTCAAAATTGACTATGGCTTATTCAACAGAAACCATCCCTTCCATTCGCCGTCTATGCTGACTGTTTTGATGGTGTTCATAGCAACCCCCTCCATAATAATTCTTTTGCTCGAGGCGACTATCTCGACCTCTTTATACGAGACGCCTAATACCAAACTTGCAGATATCTTGTTGATACTTCTAACACTCAGGATGTGATCCTGGTCAGGCCTACCATTCCAGTCCAGTTCAATGTAGCAGTTGTCACAGATAGTTAATAGCTTCATCAATGGCGTGTTCCGTTTTAGCAGCTTGGTCTTGTGCTTAATCCTTGTGAGAAAAGAACTGAGAGAGCCGGTAATTCCCTTGCCTATAATCCACCTGCCAGTTTCTACTCTCTTCAAAATCGCAATTAACACAAGAGACGTTGATCTTCGCTTTGGTTTCAGACTTTGCAAGGTCTTGTTGCGTCAAATCGTAAGGAGGACAGTAGACATGAGCTGGGATTTCGTTTGAGGCCGATTCAGAGAGCAGGAGCGGTTGCGATGGTGCTGGAGAAAGCATTTTGGTGTGTGGACAATTTTTGGGACTTTCTCAAACTCAGCTTACCCTGTAGTCCATATATTTAACTAATCAGCTGGCTTTATCAGCATCGATCAACATAGTCCTGAAAAGCGTACCTTCATGCCGTTTAAAGTTTGTGTGTTGATAGTCTAAAAATAAAGGGAGCCAGGAAAGGCACCTCCCCAAGGACAGATATAGTTCGGGGTCTGAAAACGGCTCACATCAATCTTCTGTAGCATGGATACTAGCCGCCATCTAAAGCTCTCACTGGACGAATCTGTAGACAGAAACTCTATTTAAGCGAACGAATTAATCCCACCACATTAAAGCCACGAAAAGAAGAACCGGAATTGACGGAATAACAGAACCCGAAAGGCAACACTGACTACTTGCTCTAAGCCCCCCTTTACATAAAGAATGACATAAAGATTGTCAACACCATCATAAATCCAGCACAAACAAGAGGACCCAAGCACTTACCAGCCACATCTCCTTTCTTTATCCCTATAAGCGATCCCAAACTCTATATCTCCGATTGTACTAGGTATAGAATAGCAGGGGGTATAACAAAAGAAACAAAACATAATACTGCTAATAAACAAACTCCTAACCGAAGGAAGAAACTTACAATAAAAAGTAGTTTGAATAATACAATGACAAACATAATGGTCATAACAGCTAAGAATCCCAGACCGAAAATAAAAGAGCCTTGAATAATTGTCGGTGCGACTTTTGCCATAATCCCTTCTAGAGGCTAAAGATACTAGACTATGACAGCTTCTGGTATTATATCAGAAATATCTGATGACAAGTCGGTACAGTTCGTATGATCGCTAAACCCAACGCAGAATTGCCTGGTACCAAGCGAGCAATTTCTTGGAATCTTCGCTTCAACCGCTGTCTCAACAGCGCCTATAGCACTCTGAATCTTGCTACCGGCAGCGGCAGTGGCTACCGTAAGCACGCTTGCCGCATCACTTTGGAGCGATTGGATAAGATCGCTTCCTGGAATAGCGCGCTGCTTGATTAAGGGGTTCGGCAGATGGATATCGGTAAAGTTAAACTGCGATTGAGAACGTATTAGTTAAGTAACGGGAGAAGGGGTTAAAATCCTTACGGTCAAAGTTACAATACCTGCTTTCGCAGTCTTGTCCTGAGTGAGTAAATTGATTGTCAACACCGCACAACAGAGACCAGCAGAGGAGAAGGCCACCAGAGCCCCTATTTTTAGCCAGCTTCTACTCTGTACCATGGTGAGACGACAATTTGAAGTTGATTTGAATTTGAGTATGCCCGAACTTAGTATAGCGAGTGCGTGTGCTCGGAAATAAATACGATTCAAGGTAGAGGATCCTCAAATGGCTCCGTCAGATGCCAGGATTTGCTTCCGCGTAGAACTAAAAATAGTAGATTTAGTGCCTGGGGCCTATTCTGGCACCTAAGGAGCCCCTTTCTCCTACTAGCACCCTTGCTTCTGGAATCGATGCTAAAAGGTTATATTTCACCAAAGGTAAGCCACTTCAATGTATTTTCTGGTTAACAAGTCTTTTGCTTCATCCATCGACCTACGACAAAATGGCGAGTGCTCTGCAAGCGGAAGTCGACGCTACTGTTCGTGTTATGCGAGAAAATATCGACAAAGTATCACAACGGGGAGAACGTTTAGATTCATTACAAGACAAGACCGATGATCTTGCTGTATCTTCCCAGGGCTTTCGCCGTGGGGCCAATAGAGTACGCAAACGGATGTGCTGGGAGGTTATAAAAAGTCGGATGTGGTTAATTGTCGCTGTTGTCATTTTATTAGTTGTGATTATTGTTCTACCTGTAGTAGCTATGATCTTACAGCGTCACAAGCGCTAAGATAACAAGTAGGATTACAAGGAGAGTTTTTGGGATCAAAAGAAGAGGCAGACCAGGCCATTATACAGTGGCTCCCCACATGATATAACCTAACGTCTCTCCCTGCGTAGCGAGACGCACCCTGTCACGAGACGAATCTGTAGTTTTGGAATCACAAATTTTTTCCTAGCAAGTCTACGAAGTTGTTATTAAGATTTTACTTTCTTTAAATATTTCTCCTTCAGGAGCCACCTTAGTAATAAGAAAAGGACTCTATTTGATTATACTGTCGATTCTTTTAATCACGCCACCAATCGCCCCTTTCGCTGTCCCCCCCTGTTTAATCGCGACTATTAAAGTCTTTTCAAAATTCGGAGCACTTAAGGAAAGGTCCTATTACGAAATAATATGGCTTCAAATTTTCAAGACACCCAAAGAGGAAAAGAGTACAGTCCGCCGGTGCGATGAGAGGGTCCATATGTTTCAGTGCTTAGTAATATACATTAGGCGAGTCAAAATTTACTATGTTCACGCCCGGGCTCGCTATATTCACTTAGCAACGATTCTCAGACCTAGTCACGTGCGTGGCGTAAGAGCTATCGGCGGGCGGCAGCTCGCTGGTGCCTGGGCGCTGAGCAACGTGTCTCGCCTCCACCAGCCCTCCTCGAACATTATCAACGGGAGTTGCCCGCTCTCACATCTTACCACGATAAGGCCGCAACCAAATAAAAGAAACCGCACGAGCAATACCCAGTATGACCGACTCCCATTGGAGTGCCAGTACAGGGGAGGCAGAGCAGTACGAAGCAAGTCTTAATGAAGTTATCATATATCAGTGATACTGGCTCTAACGTTTCGCAGGCAACAGTTGCTGTGAGTGGCAAGGCAAAGGACCTGGCGGCTACGATCTCATCTGGCAAGAGCGCCCAAGATGAGCGAGAAGCAAAACGGAAGGCGAGAGAGGAGAAAGAAAGGGCAGAGAAGGAGCAGGAATGGAAAGAGCGACAGGACAGAGAAAGAGAGAAAGAAAAGGCAGGGAAGGAGCAGGAATTGAAAGAGCGACATG
The DNA here is from genome assembly GCA_013054445.1 of Cudoniella acicularis. NCBI lineage: Eukaryota > Fungi > Ascomycota > Leotiomycetes > Helotiales > Helotiaceae > Cudoniella > Cudoniella acicularis. Next base: position 17,529 of record JAAMPI010000007.1, on the reverse strand, counting down.
ACAGGGAAAGAGAGAAAGATAAGTAGAAGACATAGGTTTGAATGGCCAACAATATATATTGACGCTTGTGTGTCTTCTATTTATAAACTTAGCCATGAGTCTCTTCCTCTGTAGAGAGGCCTGCCTTTTCGTCAAAGAGAACTCGCAACTGTTTTGCATATTCTTCCCGCTCAGCGACCTTTCTCCCAGCAACCAGAGGAGAACCCTGACACCAATACTGTGAAAGTATTCCTTCGGAATCTGTAGAGAGACGAAGAAATCTAGGACCGATATGATCTTCGACTAGAGACCACGTGGCATTCACGGAGGTAATACAATGCCAGAACCATACTGCTCCAGATTTCCAGCCGTCGTGTATGATTGGTGTTATTACAGGCGGATTCGTTGGCGTCATCTTGACTTCCTCCTCCTCAAATATATCTATAAACTCCCGATAAACTATCTCAAACTCACAAAGCTTCTCGTTCGTTATTCGATCGATAGCGCATCCCGTAAGCCAATACGGAACGGAAAGCATTTCGGCAGGCAGCGCACAAACCCACTCATGGTCGATAAGACATGTGATGTTCCCGTCTTTATCGACGAAAATGTTGCTCGCATGGAAATCGGTGAGCTGGAGACGGAATGGCCCATTACGGGTTTCGCGCTGAATATAGTGATGCGAAATAGCTCTGAGTAATGTTTTGGAAGCCATTTGTCCAAGACAGTCTCCCATACTTGAAATAGCGCGTGGATTGCTGAGAAAGAAGTCGTCATGGAATATAAGCATATCTGTAACAAAAGGCTCCGTAGAAGTGTATGTTTCATTTCTCGATATCGTTCTCGGGGCACTATCATTTTCTAATATAATAATGGAACAAGGTAGTGGTCGGTTTGTCAATGTGATAGTGCCGTTGTTATGGAATTGGAACGAGCCTATTCGAGGCTGAGGAATGCGAGCCAGAGATAAAATTATGCGCGCCATGCCTCGGAAAAGGTTCTGCCTCCAGACTGGGTCCTCTCGATGTTTATCCCATGTACCTGAGAGTTCTTCGCCTATGTCGGGGCCGATATGCTCAAGCAGCATATATGCAGTGGGCAGGCGCAGGCAGGTCGGACTGAAAGCATATTGAGACAGATGTGGGTATCGAAGATACTCGCGGAATGATCGCTCGAACATACGCCAAAAGCGGGTATAAAAAGGTATTCGTTGTTCGTGTGTAAACTATACACGAGGCAATAGTGTTAGCATAGCAGTTTTCAAATGATATAAATAACTTACGTGTCGATTGTCAGAGAAACCAAAGCCGTATAAGTGTGGGATGCGGATGTCAGTACATTCATCCTGTATCCATATATAGGTTCCCAACTGGGAGCTTAGGGTTTCGTCGATAGTGCCAGGGTATTTGGCTTCAGCAAGCTTGTGTGGCATAGGACAACGAAACATCAAGTTTTTGTTGAAGCTGGCCGACCTTACTTCCACAGGTATGCACACATTAAAGCTCCCGCGAATCCATTGGTCCTTTGCTTTGACAATACAAGCATCTTCATCGCGCAGTCTCAGGTGATGCCGAACAATGTCCTGGATCGTTGCACGCTGATCCTATAGCTTCTGGAAGAGCTGTTTCCTTGCTCGAGGGTATGTTGCTTCATTGATGATATTTTCATCTTTCTTGATGGCCGACTCGTATGTAATATGCTTCCCGTTATCGAGCTCGAGAGTAGCTGGCATGGTGAAAGAAGTATTCCCCGCTGGCTGTTGGCGCTTCAGAGTTGCTGCTGTGCTAGAAGGATCACTCGAGTTGGATTTTGCTTCGTTGTGGGTGTCGCGGCGTTCGCACTTCGGAGACCTTACCAAAGATAACGAGTTAGCTAGACTTTGAAATATAACTGTATTTCGCATAAATGAAATGAGGTGGGCACTTGCTGGATATGTAGACTAGTTGTTCGAACCTTTCAGTTGGTGTTGGGAGAGTTGTTTACATAGCTCCGATATGATTGCTCGTGCTTTCGAATGCTGCTGACTAATTATTTGGTGCCTCGGGCTGCACGCCATTCCACGAAACGCGAGGCGATGTGCGCGACGCTCCCCGCAGGGATATCGGCTATAAATAGCGTGTTTCTCGAACCTTCCACGCTCACGTGACTTCTGGTTACGCCATTGCCAAACCGCTGCCAGTCAAGTCGTCTCGTTCACGATACCATCACCACGAGGCTAACATGGACAGAGCCAGTCAAGTCCTAGCGCAAGGGGTACCTTCTGGTGTGCCTAGATCATACCGTGCTCTTGCAGATCATAGCAATTTCCCTTATTTTATTCTCTATTATCGTGCTCGCAGACGACCCTCGATAGAAGGCAAGGCGCGTGGCCAATAGTACCTCAAACCATATAAAGAAGATCTTATCGTTAAGTATTTGCTACAAAATTTTCGACCTTGGACAGCCAATAAGAATAAAGTTTTTTATCCCCTTTATAGCCTTTAACGTCACTTGCCATCGGCCTACTACCGACAGACCCCTCAAGCCTCCAGGTCAGAATTGGACAAAGGCTTTAGAAAAACACCATCCCCTAAACCCCCTACATCAAAGGTAAGAAATTTATAAATTGTATAAATAACTTGAACACTAATTAAAATGCTTTCGTAGCACCTTTACGACCGCCTCGTGCCCGTTCGCGGTAGCTCGCGAAAGCGGCGTAAGATCCCCCGGACCCTTTGAGTCGACCTTGACCCTGCCAGTCTCGAGCAACAGCTTGACGATGGCTTCGCGCCCCTTCTTACTAGCCCACCGTAGCGGCGTCTGACCGAACTCATCCTTCGAGTCGGCCTCAACCTTACCAGTCTCGAGCAGCAACTTTATAACCGCTTCGTGCCCATTCTCAGCAGCCCATGACAGTGGCGTCCGACCGCTCTCATCCTTCCAGTCGAACTCAACCTTGCCGGTATTGAGCAGCAGCTTGACGACCGATTCGTGTCCATTTCTAGCAGCGCATGATAGCGGTTGCGTCCAACCGTACCTATCCTTCGAGTCGGCCTCAACCTTGCCGGTATTAAGCAGTAGCTTTACAACCGCTTCGTGCCCATTCTCAGCAGCCCATGATAACGGTGTTCTACCGCTCCAATCGGGTGAGTTAGCCTCGACCATGCCAGTCTCGAGCAGCAGCTTAACGACCGATCCGTACCCCTTCTCAGCAACCCATGATAGTGCGTCCGACCATGCCTATCCTTCGAGTCGGCCTCGGCCTTGGCCGGTCCCGAGCAGTAGCCTTACAACCGCTTCGTGCCCATTCTCAGCAGCCCAAGATAGTGGCGTCCGACCAGTATTCCCATCCTTTAAGTCTGGATCGACTGTCTCGAGCAGCAGCTTAACAATATCTCCGTACCCTTCCCCAGCAACGAATGACAGTAGAGTCCGACCGTATTGACTATCAAGCTTAGGCAGATGCTCTTTTTGACATGCTATCACACAACTGCTCCTTGCTTCTAGAAGCCTCTGGTCTGCGTTCTCATGCTCTCCTAAGTCATCCAATATCATTATATCATTCCACAGTCTGATTTCTTCACCTAAATAACGTCCGACCTCTGTTTTTGAATACTCCGACACTTGATTATATGTCTTTGTCAAGGTTTCATATTCTTTTTGATCTTGCGATGTTCCTAGAGGCTTTTCCCAGTCCCAGACAAGTAGGAAGTCCCGTAAAAACTGTATTGGCGATTGAGAAGGTTTGGGCCATCCAAAACTGCTACTCCCGTTTAAAGGAGTTGCCGCAATTATAACAACAGCAAAGTGACCCTCACATAGCCTAATAATGGTAGGCTTTGAAGCTCCGTGTAAAAGACAGACTATATCATGCTCTTGGATAGATTTTGCCGACGTTTGAAAGATCCATTCTGTCTTGCTGCCTAAGTCCCAGGCTACGTTTTTAGATATGATGTCCGCATACTGTCGATTATCCCTTCTTACTGAGGACACCTGGCCAAGAATGCAGCCCTTGCTCTTGATCACCGCCATCTGGTTGAAAGTTTCCACAGATATATCTTTACCGAGAATGAACTTGATAAGTTGCTGGAATAGTTCTTCCCATGAAATCCTATAGTCGGGCTGTAAACCAGCTTTATTAGGATCGTCGGAGCTCATACCAAGTAAAGCATACACCTTATCGCGGGGGTTGGAAGCTTGGCGGGTATGGAACATGTCTACCAGCTCGGCTAAGGGACTTATCTCTAGGGAGTACCTCTCCAGCAAATTTGTTGTATGTTTAGGTCGGAGGCCAGCTCGTTCTATCAGGTTGGTTAATGAAGAGAGGCTCTGTAATCTGGGAAAAGCTATATCGGAGAGCTTTTTTGAATTTCGTAATGATTTTAGCCCTAAGCAGAACGCGTATCCATCAATCTCTGTGGAGCCACAAATCATTATAACGTGACGAGCCGCGGCAACCTCCTGAAGGACCTAAATTGACTGTGTTAACGTCGTCTGAGAGTTTTGATTAAGCGTTTACTCTCTTACCCAGACACGCTGAAACCATGGCCGTAGAAGCAGCTTAGAGATTGATTTCTGGTTCAAGTTGTTGTTCAAGTACTCGGTGGACTCCTCGTTGGCAGCACGTTGTATGCTCTCGAGTGCTCCCTCTACATCATCCGCCGTCTCTCCAAGCCAAACAAGTACACGATGTGCTTTGCTATAGATCATTGCCATAAGCTGAACCTGTTGACCCTGCTCCTCTAGGTTTGTTTGGTTTATGCAAATTGCATCTATCCATATTATTCGTTCCAAGGAGCGATCTCGAAGACGAAGTAGCGCTGCATAAAGATTTGTGGTAATATCCAATTTTTGCTCCTTGATAGTGATAGAACAAGGCTTTTCCTCTCCACCCCATGTGTATGACAAAGCTTCGTATAGATGTGTCCTTTTGCCTTGGTCCTGTAGAGAGTACTCGAAAAGCTCGCACTGTAATCCGGTACTTTCTGTGCTCTCGTTCGCACGTGGCAATAGCCGAAGCAAGCGAATGTTATCAGCGCCTGGGAGAAGGGAAGAATAATAATACTGAGACATGGTGGTTTTTTCGTTCGGTCGAGTGCACGACTCCTAGCTTCTGGATGGCAGTATACTGAGGTAATGGCGCGAAGTTGCCTTAACTTGAGATGTGACATTGCAGCCTAATCGAGAATGCATGAGTCCTCATACATTGCTTAGTAATCTAAGCTAAAGGTAAGGCTCTAGACTCAGTACGGTATAGCGCTTTAAGATCCTTGTTTTAGGAACAAGGGCTGACTCAAAAAATGGCACTTCAAGCTGGTTTTGCCAGCGTCTGTATGAAGGCATCCACGGTCGCGGAAAGAGGGACTCCTTCGCATAGGCCACTTTTTGCGCCACTTTTTGCCCTGCTCGGAGGATGTCGGGAAGCGGGAATTCTCGGGTAAGATACACGCAGCTATTATATTTTACCGAGATTTACTATAGCCACGACAACAGTTGATCAGGAACCTTGATCGCTTAATTTGAAGTACCAATCCATGTGGCGATATTGGATGATACCGAACTTCTTGATCGCCACAAGGCTGATCATATATTTTCAGAATTGTAGGTGAGGCTCAGAAGCTCAGATTAAACTTTGTTATGAGTTTAAAAGGCGCAAAGAGCTCGTGGTGGTGCTGTAGGTCGAGGGGGTGTATTTTATTACGAATCCATGTGCTCAGCAATTAGGCGCGACGGCGACGACGTGATCATAATTCTTAGAGTAGCCAGGGTTGGGACTGCTTAAGAGTGGCCACACAATATAATTGACCCAAAAGTACAGCAACTTTCAATGGTTTTACAAATTTAGAATTAATTGAATTTAAAGTACCGATGATTTGTCTCGTCACGGGGTGCGTCTCGTGACGCAGGGACGCACGTTAATGTAGTTTTATTGACTGGAAACGGCATGAGTGATGATCTCAAGCGTTCGAAGCACCACTTTGCACCATTTAGCCTCCTCTAAGAATCAAGCATAGCCGTTCCCAGCTATGAGAGAACTGTTTGATTGTCTGCATAGCTCTTTCCTATGAACTGCCTACTACTAAGTGTATTGCGTCCTTGGCTTCTCCTAAAATTTATAAACCTTTGATCTATTATTAATACAATGACCTCACTCTTTCAACCCAGTTTAAGCTTGCGGTATAAACTCGACGGAAACTAGGTCTCGTTAACAAAAGTTTTAATGCCTTGATGAATACAAATTCTTACCAAACCCAACTCAACCCTATATTATCAGACAATGTAAGAATGAGTGTCCAGACTAATCTAATAATAAATAGAATCACGGGTTCAGGCAATGCAATTCGGCGCAGAGTTTCGGAGAATACCAAGGGGGAAAACTTAAAAATATGAGAAATAATAGAATCAATAGCATATATCAGAGGGGCTATAATCAAAATACCTATTAAGAGGTCTGATACAGCTCGATATAAAAAGGGAATCTCGGTCATGGAATGCATGCTGCTTTTGAAACTAGCCTGCAAGTCTAGAATTGGGTCATTTATAAGATGGGGGTCAACGCTAATTTAGCCCATGCCCAAAATAGGATTTGGGCAGGAGCCATAATTGGTCCCCGCAGCACAGACAGAGCCAAATTTGGACTGCTGACGTCGTGCCGTGGATCTTTAGAAGATTACGGAAGCTTGATTTTTGAACCCTTTACATAATAGATACTAGAGAGATGGAAAGTGTAAAAGCTATGTTAATTGTAATTGTGCACGTCGGTCTTCGAGCATAGATGAGCCTGCGAGTGGATAAAGCCAAAAGCGCTCAACAACCCAAACATGTATATCAAACCAGCAAAGACAACTATGAAATGGAATATCTGGTGGCTACATCCGTAAATGTCGTATCGCAATTGGTGCCATCTTTCCGGGATCCTTGCTGTATAAACTACAGCTGCTAGGATATTAAGCATTGCCGTAGTTAGCATGTATGTTAGGCTCATCCTCTGGTTCTGGATCTCCCAGCCATGAATAATAAGACCATGTATTATGAAGACCATGGCGGAAAGGCCAAGGGAAGCGTATATCGCAGTTCGATATGGCCTGAGGGTTGGATGTCGAAACTTTGGGCTTAAAGTTGCTATGGTGCAAACCACAGCTAAGACAGAGACCACAGCCCAGTATAGGTTCTGCAGATGTGGATCGCAATAGAATCCGTAGTAAACTGAAGGGACTGTCGATCCCTATATAAGAATAACGATTCCCAGATAGTCGAATTGATTCTAGTATGCCGCCACCTTTTCGCTATGATTTGACATAATATGGAAAGACGCAGAGAGGGAAAAGCATAGGATTACCCCGAAAAAGAATGTTGTAAAGCCAATTATATCACTAATTTGGATGGCGGCGTGATGACTGCGTGCTCTTGCGTATACGTATATTGGAAGTATTGTAAAAAGGATCGCGCCGAGGAGGTGGGAGTAGATGTTCACAATCTCATTATAGACGTGTTGCAAGCTGCTCAGGGACTTCTGAAAGGATCTAGATATAGGCCGATATCTAGTGAGGATAAATTCGTTATCTTGTTGCCAGCTAGGCAGGTCATTCTATCGTAGGAGTAGATAGTGGCCACTTTGGCTTCTAGTCTGCCTGGGTCTATGAGCCATCGGCTGATCTGTAGTCTCTCTCCGCGAGTGCAAATTTAGTTCGGAGGCCATATCTGCCCGGTTCCTACGTCTAAAGCAATCATTTATCGGGAAAGCAATAGCTATTGTCGAGAAGCAATGGAGCTAAAAGGGGACCTTCTAAAAATAGATATTCTAGTTTGAGGGTCTAAAAACGGCTCTACATTATGTTACGCCTTCTTAAGCAAGCTGAGTGGCACATTAGTGCCTATCTCTGAAACTATTACAATACCTTCTAGCTGTCGATCCTTTATACTTTATATCAAATGGCCCTAATTAGATCAAGTAACCTTGAACGCGGCAAGTGGAGAAGTAAGTGCCGAGAAGAATTATTAAAGCATATTCGTAAGTCTCTCTTTGTGTATCTCTTTAAGTTCTTGCTAATAAAACTCTAGAGGATAGAGTAGGAATATCAATTGAACTATCACAAGTTCGTCTTATAACTGGAACTGATGATCCTTATACGTGGAAAGTCTTGCTAGAGAAAAGGCACCTCTTCTCTAAAAACATAAGCGACTATTCGATCGGGGCATATAAGGAACTATGTAAAGGAATTAGTATTGCGTTTGAGGCTGTACCCGCAAGTATAGCAACCGGGACGGGCTTAATCGGCAATGTCTAGGAGTTTCTCGTATTAGTAGAGGTATATAAACAGCTTAAGTTTCTGAATCAGCTAACAACTTATTTAGCCTATACAAGTGAGCTTCAGTGCGAGGATAGATGAATTGCATGGAGAAAATGTAACGCTTAAACGAGAGCTAAATCAATAGAGGGATCAGGCCGTAGCAGAATCCGAAATTCGACAATAGTTCGAGTAAGAACTGAAAGAGCTTACGATCGCTAATCAGATACTCTATCAGGATTTATAAAAGAGCGCAATAGTAGTAGATTGTTTCAGAAGCGACATATATAAGTACATTCGTATAGTAAATAGGGTGATGCCGCTGATAGATGAGTTAAGGGCTAGATTGACGTTAAATGAGGGCTCTGGTGAATTAGAGCGTTTACTATGCCCTGTCGTATAAAGTCACACTTGACTTCTAAATTAAACTAGATAGACTTCGGCCAACTAAATCAATTAACTGAAATAGGCTACGTGAAATAAGAATACTTGTAGAGAAAGCTGTGACTAATTCTTGACGCAGACACCGGAGCTCACTCCCGAGTTATTACGGTGTAGCCTGTGCTGATATCTCTGCTCAGCAAATAGGATGACGATCTCGCACTCCCTATTTTCGGACTTGCTAATTTATTACCTAAGGTCAGGAAGCAAGTAGGTGCTTAAACAGGATCCCTACACGCGGAAGCATCTAAGGCCGGATTCTCCTTTAACATTTCGGGTGACCGGTTTTGGCCCCTGTATGTATAGTGCTCACCCGCTTTATCCTGCTTGAGCTCACATCGCCTACGTCAGCAGACTCTCTTCTAAGATTTTATTGCTGATGTCTGTATGTTCTATTTGCGGTGACGGTTAACGTAAGTGTAGGTCCGAATATTGGTTGACTGCCTCTAGGAAATTAAGTTCGAGATATAAGCCCGCTGTAGTGATCCGCTCTACGTCTGAGACGTTGAAATATAATTGATAGGGGCTTAATTATATGTTTAAATTTAACTATAGAATACTTTACTAAATAAAACATTAGGCTAAAGTTTAAAAGCCTAGGGATTAAATAATTTTAAACAATTTCAAATGTCAAATACTAAGTCATATTTCCTGAAATAAATCCTAGCGTAGTAAGCAGTTCTATTAAAGCCCACCTTGGCGAGCTCAACTGGTATACGAGTATCTAGCCGCAGTGAGGGTCTGGGGGGACTTACTTAGAAGATAACGTAGGAGTCAAGGACTATGCCACCGCTTAGTATAGGTGCGGTACCGACGACCCGGAAACCGCAATTAGTAAGAAAGCCGGGACAAGCGATAGAAGAGACGCTTAGCTTAGGATCTATGCCACTACAATCCCGTTAGTAATATCCTCCTACTTGTTGTTAAGGGAGGCGGGGATTGTATTAATAGCTCTTGATATATTAGCTGCTACCTCCGATACAAAGCTACACATGTTAAGAAGTGGAGAAGGCGAGCGTAATAAGGAAGGAGGCAAATCTCTTTATTTCGAGATAGGATAGAGTAAAGATAAAATAACTAAGGCTTATATAGAAGAATACCAGCGGACTTATATATCCGTATCCAAACAGCCTACAGACTGAGATGATGCGGGTGACGAAAGCTGCCAGAACGGGCTCCTGTTAGTTACGCTTGCGTAGGGCAAACTAAATATGTCTTGCGAGCCCGTTTTGGTTCCTAAACTAGTCAATCTGATATCATAAGGCCAGACGGTCATAATCACTTTGAATTCAAGTCATCGAGTGTATGTTTAATTAGACACTTGAATAAATTAACAGGCCAAATTTTTAGGCAAGTCAGGTTGCTAATATAAAAGAAAAGTTATAACTAAAAGTTTAGATTAAAAAACATGACAACTTCCTCCTTTCTCCGTCGTATCACATTTTACTTTGTCTCGGACCTCGCGCTAGGTTCTAGTGGCTTGATACAAATGTGTCATTTGTAATAGCACTGACAGTGCTAGCGTCTAGTGCCAAAGCAAATGCTACGATCGTTTCGGCCAAGGCCTATTTCTTTCCGTCTCTATAGCATCTAATAAGCTCTAGAGACTCTCGTTGACTTGCGTAGTGTGTGCCTCCACCCACTGTCCTAACTAGCAGGGATAGAATATACAGGCTCAGAGTGAGCACCTTAGTCTCTTTATCCAAGTCAGCCGTCAAGTGAACCCAGCCCGACTCAACCACACTGGCTGCATCTTGACCGCAGGAGATGAACATAGCAGACATGACGTTGGCAGTATTAATGTTCTGTCCTATCTAACCATTCCGAGTACTACCGTCTTCAAATTTGGAAATGACGGAACGCAATCTGGTTATATCGCATCCGAGAATTGCCTGGCAGACAGAATCAGAGAGACTACCCCAGGCTATGACTTCGACACCGCGCGGGTCTTTGACATTTCCCCAAGACAATTTCTTGTCGGATGAAAATTGACCCTCGATCTGAAAGTCGGTAATTCCTAAGTCCTTACTAGCAGTGGAAGTAAGGAAGTCCTGACAAGCACGATACGTGGCGATGGTCACCATGTTCTGCCCAGCTGTAGCGCCACAAGTATAGCGAAACTTGACGTGAACGGTCCTGCCAATAACATGTGGAGCGACCTCGACAAGTCGAGCATATCGACTGGTCTTTTCAACGCTGGCATTAAACGAAGACTGGAGTGTTGGTACGTGGTGATAGAACCGGAGAGCATCGTCGACCGTGCGGAAGGTAAAGACAGGAGCCCGTGATAAGCCTTCACTTAAGGCTTCAACTTTGATGCCACCTATAGCTTGGAATGCTTTACATCCTCGAGAACAGCTTGTAACAAGTGTTGGCTCTACTGTCGCCAGGGGACCGTACACTGTTCTTTTAGACTTCCCGTGGATAGTCAGCGGGCTAGCTAGACTAAGGGGGATTCGTATAAAGCCAACACAGTTTTCGACCTTGATGTCTTTTGTGTCCTTGTTACGGCAGGAGGGCAACGCCTCTACCACTTTTTCTAGGTTTTGCGTTCGATCTATCATGTATGCTACTGGTATGATGAAATATAGAGGTAGGAGGACCCTAACAGAGGCAGAGAGACGGCAAATTCTTAATAGGTGACCTGATGAAGAATTCAGGAGTGACACTAGATCCATGATTCTATGGCCTTATAGATTGAATAGCGTCATAAGAATTGAAACTCGCTAAGTTCTTGACCTATCCTTCTTGATAATTCTTCCTAAGTCATTTGTAGGCCTAAAATATATATCATATATAGATCTTAGGGATCAACGTCTCAGTTCTGGTGTATGCAGAAACAGGGTGTAGAGACAGGGTATAGAGACAGGGTGCAGAAACAGGGTGTAGGGCCCTACAGACAACAGCGTAGAAAGTATGTAATATAAATTGTGTTTATGCCAGACAGCCGAAAAGAGAATATGGCTTTTGGTTTTATATACTTTGTTTAAGGAGTCAAGTGAACTGCGTTAGCCATGTACACCTCGAGTCAAGCTAGACCTAAGCAAATCCGTAGAATTCCCAGCGGGTGGTTGAGCGACCACTGAAATGTCAGGCCATCTATCCTTGTCAATAGAGTGTATTCGAGCCCCCTAGACCTATATAATAGAAATTGCTTCAAGTATCTCGATAAAAGTAACCGAATCGTCGTCCTAATAACCTGCCAGATCAAAGAGACGGGCATCCTCTATGTTTTCGTATTTCTCGAGGGTTACCGACAGCTTCGCTTCGTATTCTTTCTTTATCATTTGGTTAAAGTTAACTAAAATAGTAAGTTCTCGAAGTCCTTAGCACCGATTAAGTTTTTCTATAAATCGCTTTGGCCTAACGAACTAGATCCACTCGATGTCGATAGCAAACAATTTAAAACTAGTATCATTTTTACTCGGGGCAAGAGAAGAACCAGTAAAGTTGTCGATGTCGAAGTTCATATAGATAGTATCTATAGTAAAGTTGATATATGTTTTGTCGATATCGGCTGATAACTCGTATCGCTCTAAGGCTATAGTACGTGATTCGTGGCATACCCGTAACAAGGACGGGTTCTCTTACTGTCTAAGATGCTTATACGGGTTTAAAAGTGGTGTGATGTTCACCACACGCGGAGTCATCGCAAGGTACCAGATCGCCTAACGGATCTCAAATGGAAGCCGAGGGAATAAGGAGAAGGTCTGGAGATTTATAACTTCTAAGTGAAAGCGCTAGGGATCAAATTCGGGTAAAGAGTTGGTAAGGGAAAAAAGAAAGTCAATTTTTAGANGGGCTTCGTAGGCCTACTANAATNTATNTNNANTGTTGATTAAGGCTATANAGCGCTCAAATAGCGCTAGTTCTCTTANAGGAAAGATAAAATATAGTTTGCTAAAAAAANNAAAAAAAGTGCCTATCTNGAACCAATTCTNGCTCTAGAAAGGGGAGCCCGTTCTAACACCGCTATAAGAGTTCTATTTTAAGACAAGATTATCTATAGTTATTATAAATTTTTATAAAAACAGGACTTAATAGTCAAGTATTAAACCCGTTATATCCGCCGTTGTTCTTACGACTATCTTAAAATCAACTCCTATTAAAAACAATATAAATAAACAATTAGCTAGACCTATAAACTATAACTAGAAAAGACAGATATCTTATCGACTTACTATAAAATATACTTTTAGAATATTATTAACACTACTATTTTCCTTACTACTGTTACTCTAGTACGACTATAGACACCGGGCCAAGTCTACCGATCTCTTATTCTAGAAAGTCGATAAGATATCTAGGGACCCTTACTATACGACGACTTTAGTAATAACTAGAATTGTCTAGGACAGCTATCTCTATACTGTCTAGTTAGTAGTCTCTGTTTACTAGACATTGACTCGTAAGGCCAAGCCGAATTCTAGTGCTTCTAAGCAAGAGCTTTTAGTATTTAAGAATTTATAAGCATTTATATAGAGGTACTAAATCAATAATAGAGTACGCTAGTTATAGGGACGGGAGGAGTAAGGAAAGATACGGAGAGTTAGAATACGTTACGTAGATAAATTATTTTTCTTGTTCGTATTACGTTATATTCGGCTAGCTNATCTGCTACTATANTAGACTATCAATTATATCGAGATAAATCAAACATGAACACCCTATCTCATTTACGGCCTAGTAAAGTAGATCTCATTTGAGCCTCCTACTATAGTCTATAGCCTTATAGGTAATTAGAAGGCTAGGACGTGAGTTTATTCGTAGTTTTACGGAGGTAGCTACATGACGGGAAAGATTGGCGCCACGCGTATCAGCCAACAGGTATAGGTCTAGCTCTATAGTATAGGGTATAGAGCTAGGGTATAGAGCCAGGGTATAGAGCCAGGGTATAGAGCCAGGGTATAGAGACTAGGTGTAGAGTCTTTTAAAGGAGGGTAAGCACAGATCAGCGCCGATACTAGGATTCGTCAACTATCTCTACTTTTATAGAGATCTAAGCTATAGTTACTAACTTCGCTTAGACTGTTTTCATAACCCTATATGCCGAGAAAAATAATAGGTGCCCTGTCGTCAAGCTTGTGCTATAGTCAAAACTCACTAATGACCTTTATTCGAGCCTTAGAGTCCTATAGTAATACTAGGAAGTCATTATTACCCTATACCTATATTAATAGCGATAGTATTTTATAGTTATGTTTTTTTTTTCTAAATTAAAGTAAATACCTATCTGCCCTAAAGAAATATAGTATAATTAAATAGTAATCTCATAAATAGTAATACTATAAGAACCTTAAGCCTAGTCATTATATATACCTACGCGGATAGAACGAAGAAATAAGAGTACGTAGATAGCCCCGATAGCTTTAACCTCGTAAAGCAATTTTTTTTTAAGCTAGGTCCTAAAGCCTGATCTGTTTATCAAACGAAGCCGACGCTAGTAGCTTGCCGTCTATAGAGAATACTAGGTAGTGAACTCTAACCCAGCTCCCCTAAAGCTAGAATATATAGTACGCTTGTCTTATATCCTATAGCCTGATTGTCCTAGAGTATAAAGCCGATACTATTATTGTTCCGTCTTATAAGAAGGCTAAAGCAATAATCGTATCCTTATGGCCAGGATGATCGTCTATATATCCCGAGACCATTTCCTATAGCTTAAGCATTCTATTGTCGTATCTATACGCTAGAAGACTCCTATTTGGCGAAAAGGCGAGTGCTATAACATCAGGCCAGCTATCGAGCACCTAGTGGTGCCTCTTACTACGAGGTGTAACGGTAAGGGGTTGGCCTACTTCGAGCGTCTTACTCACTGCCCCCTATAGCTTGACTCTCCCGTCCCCTGAACATAAGGCTCGTGCCGTACCGTCTGGCGAGAAAGCAACCGGACTAGAATAACCTACAAGTTCCTATACTGTTCTATTATCAATATTCTATAGCCGGAGCGTATAGTCGTCGTCTAAAGCCGACATCAGTAGCTTGCTGTTTGGTGAAAATGTTACCTAATCGACGGGTTTATCGTGACTATTAAATGTTTACTATAATACTCCGTTGGTATGCCAAAGCCTGATTGTCCTATTGTCTAAAGCCGATATAAATAATATTCCGTCCGATAAGAAAGCAGCGGAATTGACCCGAACCGAGCTATAGTCAAAGACGTATATAACTCTAAACATGATCTGGTTTCCGTGAGTAGCGTTTATAAGATATTTAGAATAGTATAAGATAAGAGAGACGTACCTCTAGATCCCTAGGTAGGAATTGGCCTTAAATATATAGGCAATAGCTACGGCAAATTATTGATTAGTGGCAGATTAAGGCGGTGACGATTATTTATCAGCTATACCTCTATAGAGGTGCTAACCCGCGTGGCGACCTTATATGAATTTATATTCTATAGGCGGATAGCGATTTCTAGTATAGTAGTAGGAGGGTTTTAGAGTGTTTAAGAGTGGTCGCGGAATACGACTTATACTAACGTATAAGGAGATATTAATATATATATATATTTTTAGACAGGTAGAAATAAAGTAGAGAGAGTTATATATAAAGGTATATTACGAAAGTTTACTAGATTTCTACTTAAGAGAGTCTATATATCGGCCTTAAGAGTTAATACGATAATATCTAAAAACCTAGTAGCTTAATCTACTAAAAGAGCTGACTAAAAATACGATACCGACAAAAAGAATAAGGTTTTCGTACTTCGCCGCTATATAAACATTCTTCGCCAAAATACCACTCATAGGCCCTCTAACAAGGTTCCCTATCCCCCGCTAGAATTCAAATATACTATATAGCCACAACCCTATAGTAGGCTTATCAGTCAATACTATAACGAATCGGCAATATAACACACTATAACCACTAGTAAAAAAGCCTATATAACAAGCAAAATATAAGTAAAGAAGTAAAACTTTTACTAGAGTACCAGGTATAGAGAACGATAGCGCAGGAGTAGAGCGTTAAGCCGATCATAGGAGTAATTGGCTTAAAACGGTCCGAGAGGTAGCCTATGCCAATTTGGCCAATTATTTAGGAAACGTTAAGAAAGGAGAGTATTAGAGTTCCTTAACTAGACGAGAGACTAATCGCAGATATATAGGCTATACTATATTAATGTTTCTAATATAAGGCTATTCTAGTATAACTTATATAGTAGGTAGATGCCTGGTAAGAAGAATACTAGCCCTTAAAATATATTCGACTATATAACTACGAAGAAAATAGGTTCTTTAAAGATTACGGGATTGAGTTTATTCTCGGTATTAGTTCTAGCTTGATATAAAAGACGACTACGAAGGAAAGGAAGTGTCGGCCCGACGAGTATAAACTAAATTAAGAACATTGTTAATATTTCCCCCTATTTAGCGGGTTAAGATATATATAACAGTAACTACATATGCTCTTAATGTCGTGGCATACCTATATTGTCTTAGTATATTCTTAATTAAAAATAGTAGCCCAAGCCTATAAATCCTAGTAGAACCAAATCTATATACAAATTAGATAAAATTAGAAAGACTAAAGTAAAACTTATAAAATACTATAAGCTAGTCCTCGCCGTTTAACAAACCATTTATTTAACATATTTAAGAGTAGGTAGTATATAGTTAAGAAGCCGAAGCCGTAGAGAAATCCTTATATAATTATCAAATGCCATACCTCCGTAGTAAAGCTACTAGCAACTAATATAAGAGTATAGACTAACTATCCACCCTATATCATATATCGTTAGTATATAGGATACTTAATAGTAAAGAAAGCAATTAAAGGCGTGCTAAGATATGATATTGCCTATTAAGTAAAATGTTAGCTACTTTATAAAAAGATTTATATATTATAAAGAAGGAAGGATAGGAACATATAGTAGTCAAAGTCCTAACCAACGAAAGATATTAACTATTAGTAAAGATATTATTATTTTAGTAATATGATTAGAAGACTCTAAAGGCCAACGGGAAACCTATTAACATTAGTTAAGCAATTAAGATATAGAAAGTAATATTTACCCTATATCAAGCCTTTAATCATAAAGGCTCCTAGTATAAAAGCCTATGCTTGTCGACCACTATCAACTGATAGAAGTATAACATCTTTATCGATGTTTTTAACATAGTCTATAGAGTTTTCCGAATACTCTCGTGAACTGTCGCTATTAATCATATCGAGAATATTATACGGTTTTAAAGTTTTTCCGAGCTTAGACATTTTTTTTAAGGTACTAAAGTAGGCAGAGAGGAAATCAATAAAGTTATAAACTCGAAAAATGAGTAATAGGTATAGAGTATTAGGAGAAATTGATTTGACATTTAAAGTTTTTTATACTATATCCTAGCTAATAAACAGATGATAAGGCTCTTCGATAGTGACTATCGACTAGAGACCAGACCGGAGGGCAGAGACAAAGGCAATGTGTCAGCTTACCTCGTATGCTCCTGCCTTAACTTACAACAGCGTCATTCTAGCATATCTTTCGTGCTATAAACTACAATTTAATCAGTCGATATAAATAAGACCGGGGCAGTGACCGCCAGAAACGGGTGTAAAGATTAGGTGAAGAGATCGTAAAGATATCGTATAGAAATAAGGTGTAGAGACAGGGTATAGAAACAGGGTATAGAGACAGGGTATAGAAACAGGGCGCAGAAACAGGGTGTAGAAACAGGGTACAGAAACAGGGTATAGAGACAGGGTATAGAAACAGGGTACAACTTAGTGCGCTTAAGATATATATAAGATTTTATCGCCTCTAACCCTTTCCTAAATAAACTAGTTTCTAATTAAAGTCAATAATAGTTGTTAAAAACCGCGAACAAAATTAAGCCGTAAAATTTAA
>JAAMPI010000699.1:0-27914 GCA_013054445.1 Cudoniella acicularis | reverse complement strand
TTCTTGTCTTCTCGCTAAAGATAATATAATTGGTTGTGTTGTATCTCAATACTATACCGATTTCAAAATAACTGTAGCGCACTATAAGTTACTCGCAATTTCTCTGCTGTCTTTATTAATGCGCTTTACTATATTCGCAAGCCCCGAATCACGTGTGCTGGTCAAGTAGAATGGACTGATCGCACATAAAAGGGATTCGAGGCTGGTATAAGATTGCGATCACAATACGAGCGTGCGATCCATCAGTAAAAAAGGAATATATAAGGAGCGGAGCTCAGGATTAAATGCCCTTGTCTGTATTGATTATCAGCCTCACACTAGAAGTAACATAACGTAGTCACCAGTTCCTTACATGGCATCTACTATTCCTCCGAGAGTGCTTTAACTGTTCATTCATACCGATGGCTCGCAGCAAGGCCTGTGTCTCAAGCACGCTTCAGATGAGTTGCACTCATGTTTACAGGGGCGATGGTAGACTTTAACTTTCAAGATGCTTTGCAGATCCCAACTAACTCTCTACTGTTGGCTGACGGTAGCACGCTATGTGATTTTATGGGGATAGATAAAGGTTTGATACAGCATAATTGCAAAGTAACATTGATTAAACGGCATACTAACAATTAAGACTAGTGAGGAAAAAAATACCCACTCCCATGTTGTTCTAGTATGCCCGGACATCGTTCCATGCGTGGCGCTTGTTGTTTTCCGCGTCTTTCCTACCTATCATGCCCTCGTTCAACCTGCATCTAGTCCTGCACGACGCAATTTGCTACCTCACAAGCATTTGTCGAAACAATTCTATGTCGTCTTACGGTACCCCCAGTGTGATTTCGAGCCCAATATTCGAGGAGATCCTTCGTAGATAATCTGCGCCACCGGTACGCCACTACCGAACATTCCAAGCCCTAGACACCCATAAACAATCGGGATAGCTAGAAGTGATCCTGGGTATGTGGCTGTGGCGGTCAGGCCAAGGTAGTTTGCAGCGCATATTCCTCCCACTGAGGATGAAAAGAATGTACCAGCAATGACAGCATTTGCTTTCGCCTTGCTCCAATTGGGGTCAAGTTCATTTGCTATATCATCAAAGAGTTCCGTTATTCGACGACGCCGACAGTTGCTAGCCTGATCGGCGGTACTCGCTGCGCCTCTCGTTAAAGCATGAGCGTAGCTACGGTCCTCGCTGCTGCCTGACGAGGCTATGCACTCAGTATGGCACTTCACTATGCTTGCGAGTATAATTCATTGCAAGTATCCCTGTTGACAATTTAAAAACACATTGCACACCTTGTCTACTTCCTTGGGCATAAGAGTGGCCTCTAGCACGGTCTTAAATGTCCCCGAACACAACGCACGACGATGAGGACGCCGACAAAGCTTTTGAGCCGGCTGCAAAAGTTGACGCTATCAAGGAACGAGCAGATCCGGAGCAAGACGCATACGTGACGGACTTCTCAAACTCAGAGACGGTCGAAGACAACGCTACTCCGGATCTCTTAGATGGTGATCTCTCCTTGAATGGAGCTCACGAAGAAGATGCATTTTTGCCCCCCTTGACGCGCTGCCACGAGCATCCTGACTTCGCTTCTCGCGAGAAAGTTCCGTGGTTCCTCAAAGAGGCGGACCCGGAGAGCTTAAGAGCGAGACATTTACTATGGCGCTCTAAACGAAACGTGGTTCTGACTTTTGTAACCATCCTCGCCGTTATCATCTTGCTTATGAACTTGATTACTGTACTGGTTCTTTCCCGGATTTTCCCTGGGGGTGCACTTTTCCGCGGCGATTGCGGGACAACCTCAGCAATGAACACTTTCATACACCTGGTTGTCAATGCCATATCTACAGCGCTCTTAGGCTGCTCTAATCTATGCATGCAGCTTCTCGTTGCCCCGACTCGGCAAGAAGTTGACAGGGCCCACGCGAAAACGCCTCCCGTCTCGCTGGACATCGGGATTCCCAGCTTCAGCAATTTAAGGTTCATCAGTCGCAAAAGAGCGATGCTTTGGGCTTTGTTGGGTGCTGCGTCACTGCCATTACATCTATTGTAAGTCCGCCAACGCCGATCTCTTCTTCTTTGCACTCATGCGATCCACCAGATACAATTCGGTCTTCTTCGCCACACAGCCTGTGAATTCGTACACCTATCTTGTAGCCCAGCCCTCTTTTCTCATGGGCGGATCGGTCAACATAACGGTGGCTTCCGAGAACGCCCAGCAGCGACAAAAGGCTTTCATGTTCGGGTATAGTCCGCAGACAGCGCAGTTTGGGAACTGGTCTCTGGATTCGAATTTTGACACAAGTCAGCAGACTTATTCCCATCTGTGTGGTGAACATTGTGGCCTATTCCGAAACGGGAGCACGCTAGTCGGGATTCCATTCGCAAATATCACTGCAATGGAGTGCTTGGCTAGATATTATTCCACTTTTGGAAACCACTCCGATGTCATCCTCGTAACAACCTACGATGAACTCACATTTGAGCAGGTTGATGGTGGTCCCTTACTGCATATCGGGTACAACGAAGGGCCGACTTTGTCCGGAGGCAACACATGGGTCTGGGGTTCTTCGAATAATTTCTCATGGCACGATCTCTCTAAGACCTTGTCGAACGACACGGGAATCGAAAATTGGAATGTCTTCGGCTATCGTGTTGATTATTGCTTGTCAAGACAGTGGGACAATTCGCAAGCATGTGCTTTGGGCTTTTCAGCTCCTATGCTGATAGGTAAGTCAGCGAAGTTGACGTTTCAGACCGATCGAATTAACTGTCTCAAGCCGTGTGTATTGCGAACTTGCTGAAGGTCCTTGGTATCGCGTGGACTACTGTCCTCTACTCAAGACGCGATATGCAGCCTTTGTCTACACTAGGCGATGCTCTGGCTTCTTTTCTTCACAAAAACGACTCCTTTACCAGACCGCAAAGCAAATCTGAATTCGCTCAGGCGAAAGCTTCCGGGCGTACCCGTGTGAGACTATATCAAACACTATCGCGCTATCGATGGCTTTGGTTGTTTGGCCCGTGAGTGTTTTCTTTATACTAATTTAACGCGTACTAATGCGTTGGTTCCAGCGTCCTTGTGTTCATAATCATAGGAGCTGTAGCCCTCCATGCAGCACTACGGACTATCCATAGTCTTACTGGATCCAGTAGCGCCTTTGTTTATCTTGGATTTGGGAAAGTCTCGGAATATGCTCTATCTTTCTTCGCCGCTGGATCGATCCCTGAAACCCTGGCCCAAAAATTCTACAATTTCGTCATTTTTGCCAACATATGGCAACTTATTTTGGCGATGATATACTTCCAGTACAATGGTATATTGACCGCTATGTTGGCAAGCAGAGAGTGGAAGCGCTACAAGTATCGCAAATCGCTTCGGTTGACTTTTCCGGAAGGCACCACTCAGCGAACATCGTACTTTGTTTCTATGCCTTGGAGGTTTGGCGGACCCTTGTTGGCTGCGTCGGCGTTTCTGCACTGGTTATTGTCCCAGAGTATCTTTATTGTGCCTCTGGAACAAATTGATAAAAATATCCCTGAGAAGCTCTTATCCAACTCTCTGAATACCGTGAATGGTTTCAGTGCCTGGGCTATAATAACTAGTAAGTTACTGAGCTCCTTGCCTTCAACACGCAGATTCGCGATCAACTACTGATGTTGCCCTACTAGCGATGGTTTTTGGGATTATGCTTTGCGTTGCCCTATGCATCTATGGCTGCAAATCATTTGAGAAGCCTATACCACAAGGGAGAACCACCGATTCTATAACCATAAGCAGCGCCTGTCATCAGCCACAGCCATTCGATCGCGATGCTTGGCTTTACCCGGTTGAATATGGCATTATTCCATCTGAATTCTATCGAGAACAGGTGGACAGGGGTAAAGAACTTGACATAGACGATTCTCCGCCCAGCTGTGCGTTAGCGTCGGACATTGAACTTCAAGGGACTCCTAAGCAGGATGGAAATCAGACAACCAGCGTAATGGTCAAACGGCGTAATGAGGCCGGTAACAATGATGGGTATCTCACTTTTACAACATACAAGTATGCTTGCCCACCGGTCGATTTTTCAGAAAGGGCAGCGGTTTAACTCTTTAACGACCATTAATGACAGACCCATATTCAAATCATGTGACTGCTATTACCTCTTATACGGCCAACTCATTTGCTGCTGTACTGTTTTAGAAGATTTCAACTCAACGCATGAAGCCACAGTATCATGGCGCTATGCAATCAGAGGGCAGCATCGCGTATAGCGAGAATGCACCGGTGAGCATGTCATATGGTGTGCATTGAAACTTTCTCCAGATATGACCCAAAAATCTAAGTTAGGTTGTTAGGTAGTGCAGAACCGCTCCGTCATGTTGCTATTGTACCTGCAGTAACGTTCATCCCTGCGTGGCGAGAAACCCACCGTGTCGAACCGGATCCATCGTCTCTCAACACAACAAAGCCAACCAAAAGCTAATTAAATTAAATAGATTCACGATGTGGATATCAAATACACTGTGAACTGGCAGGAAGGACACCCTGTCAGTCTAGTCACGGGACCCGGGTTATAGTTATTCCGCGCCGCTTGCCCACCCTGTACATATAAAGTTCTTTTAGATGCTACACTCAGGATCCCCATCAAATTTTCATCACTCACTCAGCTTACATATCCTTGATTGGATGCTTTATCCCATGTATTATTGACCACGTGACGGAACTACCTCACTTTCTTATCCCTTCACAACACAAACTGCATTGCCGAAGTGGCAAGACTTCCCAGCATTAATTCTGCTGTACATATCATTATCTAAAGCTTTTCGTGCCTTTGGTATCCTGGGATATCATTCCAATTTCAAATCACAACCAGAAAAGTGAACAGTTATTGGAACAGAATTCGAAAATTTAAGACTTTTGCAAGCCTACAAAAGAGGGAAAGATTTTGCAATGCGAGAAGAACTGCTGGCTGATTCCCAAGACGGAGCGTCGAGTCATCTTATAACATCATCAAACTTCAACAAATTCAACTCCGGACACTCGCGTGGGCTTGAGAGATGCGAAACTGCACGCGTTTGATTCAACTTTTATTGCATATCCCGAGACACGAGCGCGTGTTTGCAACTGCAGCACCTCGCTGTTGAGTTGCGTTTGATGAACTTCAACTTGAACGGACATGGAGAAATCGGGTTGAAGGAAGGATTGGGGTGCTTTGGTTGGAACTTGAGAGTAGCTTAAAAATCGACAGCAAACAAAGTCTTCAAAAGCTCAAGTTATTTGATACCTTCATAACGACACACAGACTGGAGCCTAAATGTGCTCATGTTTTCGGGCTCGAGTCTCCAAAATAAAATTTCATCCAGCCGAGACACCCAGAACAGATTGGAGCCCGACTGCTCTCCGGTGTCTGGGCCTGATAATAGCTTGAATTGACTTTATTGTTTCGATAAATAATTCCTGCGATTAAATAGGAATTGCCGGGCCAATATCGGGATTTTTCACAAAGTTTCTCTTCCTTTTTTCTTTCTTTTTTTTTTGCATATTCAAGGCTCATTGGCTTGAAATTATCTGTAGCGACATTTAGCAAGTTCTTTTCAAGGCCTGGGTTTTTTGGGATTCGTGAAAATTCACACCCTCCTCCCCTCAAACCCATAAATCTTTGCCACATTCCCAACACCAAGCCCTACTCTGCTTTCTTTTGTACCCTAACATTCATCCTATCTAACACTCCCTACCGCTCTAGACCCATAGACCGCATATTCCCATTCTTCATAAATGCGGCCTTGAATCCGATGCCCTCCCCTCCCTCAAGCACAAGCTCAAGCGGGACCCATTTCTGCTCTCTTGCTGCGAATTTCTTTTTTATCTGCTTAACTGAAGGCGTGTCTCTCCCGTTGGCATTGAGATCAAGCGGAAGATTAGGACATTCATCCTTCAAAATCTCAGCCACGAAGCAATACCCAACTCCATCTTGCATCCCAGCTCCCATGCCGTCCTCATTTTCATCTTCCCCATACAAAACTTCGGCATCTCTCCTCATCTTTGGTATCCTCGAGATAAAAATGTGCAACTCCACCAATTGGGAGAAGATAGCTCCTAGTGATGGTTTAATGGTATTTCCTTCGAAGATTGACTTCGCAGTTTGAGTTGTGTTTGCACTTTTCGAGGGGTTAAAAGATGAGGATGTGCTTGGCGTGGTGGTGTTATGGAGAATAGTGAGGATGTTTTGGGCGCGGGTCACCGAGTGCAAAGCGCAGGAGAGGGAGGTGAGGATGTTGTGCGCTATTATTCAAAAGTTAGGTAGTTACTTCTATAGCGGGGGAGAGCGGCATACCATCATTCTTCTCTTTCCGACCAAAGAGCTCGTTGATGATGTGTGTCATGTTATCCACAATCACGATTTCGATGCCCTCCTCGCAATCATGATTCTCTGATTTCTCGATGTCAACGGGTTGTTTCATTTCGGTTTCGAGAACTTCCTCTTCATCTTCATCGCTGTCAAGAATCTGTGGGGATTTCGATTTCAACTCCGGAGTATTACTCTCCCAAGGAGGGCTTGATCCCTCATGCTCGGCTGGAACAGGGACAGGAACGTGAGCACGCCCAATTTCACCCAGAACCTCCCAGAGACCTTCAATGTCAAAGACGCGACTGACAGCTACCATTTCAAGACATCTCTGCACTTCTTCTACATTTGGCGCATCGCTGTTTTCATCATGAACAGGCCGATAATTTGCAGTTTCGACATTCTGCCTCGAGGTTGCGGAGCGGGATAAAAGGATCCGAGATTTCAAGATACGAGCGAGGAGTGAGAGGGGAAAAGAGCCTGTTGTATCGATTATTGTTGCTTTGGTTATTGGTGTGGCGTTGCGTTGGGTGGTTGAGAGGTGCGGGAGAAGAATGGAGGCGAGGAGGTGGAGTGAGATCTATGTATTGATTAGTGGAGGTGATAGCAAAAGCCGAGCGACGAGAGCGAGGAGCAAAAAGTGAAGGAAGCTGAACTGAGCAGCCCTTTGGGCTGTCTGCTATGATAAGAGGGATGAGAAGCAAATAGAGAAATAATGACATGAAACAAAACCTAGACTTCCGGGATGTCGACTTCAATAGAACTTACTCCGGTCTTCGAAGCAGTACAGTTGTGTAGCTGCCCTCGTTCGACTGTCCAAAATCCATAGCCATCGTTCCCCGACAGTTTGATCTCTCTAGTTCATCCTCATCTCCACCATTCCAGCACAGCCAACGGCCCAAAACAGAAGGTGAAAAATGGGACGAATCGAGAGGGAAAAGAATAAGGACTCACAAGTACACCCTCACCTTCCCTTCCCTCACAACTAACCCCAATCACAATACCTCTCTCTAGCCCGTCCCCACCACTTGCACTGCCAAACAACTCATCCAAAACCTCACACCCGGTCCCAACCCTCTCACCACCAAAGCGCTTCCTCTGCTCAATTTCCAGCGCCAGAAGCCTATCCGCCGTGATAGGTCTTGCAGGCTCCGGCGGCGGGGGAGGCGTATGATCAATTTCCGGCATCTTCACTCATGGACTCAGAATCAGAACTTCAACCTTAATTTCTGACCCTGAATTGAGAAGATAGGAAAATGGCGCGTTGCAGGTGAGTAAACACGAAGAACGGATGAAGACTCGTGGTAAAAAGGTTCAAGTCTTGAATAACATCGCAAACGAAAGCGGATAGAGGCAGCAGGACGCTTCACATTCGAGATTCGAGGTACCGCGCTGAAGCGATCCGAGAGATGAGGTCGATAGAATGAGATGATGAGAAGAGAAGGTTGCTAGGCAGGCAGGTACAATACCCGAGAAAACCCCTCCACCTACCGTTTTACGTTCAGATCTTGGAGTTTCAACTCGGTACCAACCAAGAATGAAGATTGTGAGGCAAAGACGCGCATCGTGTGAATAGCTTCAATTTCATTGTAAATTTAGATGAAAGACACTCTTGAATATTGGATAAATATTGTGAAAGAAAAGTTGCAGATTCTCGCTTATTTCGACAATAACCTAAGAACTAGTCCATTACTAAGCAGAAGTAGACGACCAGGTGAGGATAACCGTACGACACACGCAACAAGCTCGCGCAGTCCAAGGGGTAAAAGAGTGCATCGTCCAAAATGAACAATCTTTGGAAACTGGATATCTTGAAGCCATTGGGAAACCCCACTCAAGTACTACGAAGCCCGCATACATACGAGTATCGTACCGCTCGTCGATGAGAATCAGATCACGCTGAGATTTCTTCCCGCTTCGACTTCTGGAGAGCGAGAAGATCAACAGCTTGAAGCGCCTCCTCCTCTATTGCCGCCAGCGCTGCCAAACGGATTGCACGAGTACGAATTCGATATTAACGCTGGGAAAAGCCGTTGGTCGCCCGTTCGAATTTTTAGTCGACTGTTTCGTATCTTGAAGCGATCCAAAGACTAATAATGCAGCTTGAGACACAGCAAGAAGTCATTCGATTTGAAGCGGTGCTAGAATTTGCAGCCATGGAACTAATCGTGCATTTGCTTGGCTTTAGCGGGGTTGTTCTGGAGTGAAGTGTGGCAGACTATATTTCGAATCTAGTCTCATAAACGATTTCTCATCAAATATAATTTTACTTCTTGCCTCTCCGAGAGTCCGAGTTCAGCTGGCCGGAAATCGTTGGAAACGGGGTCCGGTTTGTCACCTGCAGATAGAAGGGAAGCTGATTTTATAAAAGGGCGGAGGAAGGAGTAAGATCTTATCGGTACTGGGCAAATACAAAATTTTATTTATTTATTGATATATTTCAAGACATCTAAACATCTAAACATCTAAATCAAACTTAAATCATTATCCGATTAACACAACAAAACATCTAATACCCCCACTCCCCACTCCCCACCACCTAATCCTCAATCATATGCAGGTCCAGCTCACCTCTCATCACGTGGAAACCTCCAAGGACCACCCCAGCCAAAGACCAGCCAACGGCACTCCCCTGAGCCAACCGAGCAATACGTAATCCAAAATCTAGACTCCCGCGACCATCTAGACTCCCACCGTCTGCAACAATGAACCCATATTCTACATCAAAACGCTGGGCAAGAATTACGATGTGCAACAAATATTATTTTCACTTCTCTTTCCTTTCTATTCGTTACCTTTCGAGCCTCTCCCTCTTGAGCCCCGTCTCTACTTCATTTTGCCAGGATGGTTTGTGGCATCAAAGCCGAGACTCCTGCAAACCTCAACCCAATATCCAAATCTAGCCTTGATTGGGCAACTTGGCAAGAATTCCGATGTGCAACAGAATCAAAATATCGTTTGCGCCTCTCTCTGTCTAGCCTTCTTAAGTCCGCTCTCTCAAAATCCCCCTCTTCCCTAATTTGCCCAGATGGTTGGTTTGTCTTGGGGTCTACGTCTAGACTCCAGACTCCTGCAACCCTCAACCCATATTCCTAAAAATAAAGACTGGGCAAGAATTTCGACTTGCAAAAAAGCATTTTCACTTCCCTCTCTTTCCCTTCAAGCCTCTCTTCTTCTCCTTCACTTCATCCCCAGCCAGAGTTACGAAGTCATAGTCCAGACTCCTACACCCCTCACCTCATAAAGACTGGGCGAGAATTCTGACTTGCAACAATCCTTTGCCTCTTTCCCCTTCCCCTTTCTTCTCCCCCTTTTTTCACTTCAAACTGTCCTAGCTCATAAGCTATCTATTCGCCACTCAACAGCTCTCCTTGGCTTCATCACCAACGCATTCCGTTCTTGGGAATCTTGGCTTCAACACCTTGGCAATTTACGAGCTGGATACAGATGTTACAAACAAGTGTTGCACTCAAGATGGCCGACCCCACCATTTTCACTTCACGGAAGCACGGCAAATACATACATACACATTCGCATCGCCAGAAAAATACTGGTATTGAAACTGACACAGACACATATGGCGGTCATGAAATCAATTTATCTCTCGTCCTCTTTACAAAGTACGTACGCGACTCGCCATATTTCTTGTTCTATCCCTTCTCTCTTTCTCCCCCCACTGCACCGGGAACTGTCCACCCACCAACTCTTCAATAACCCGTATGGGATGAACAACGCTGAATACCATACATTCCGAGAGATTGTTCAAAAAGTATCCACCCAGCGCGCCAACGCCATGATTTCAATGTACCAGCTACCACATATGCTGTCATTGTGAAGCCAAGGAAATTAACCTAGGAAAACCATCCGCGCGGCCACGTCTAAAAGAAAAACATGTGGCCATTTTATTAGACCGCTCAACTTTGTGCTTGCCAACTCCTATCCAAGGCAAAGCACATGCAGTTGAGATTTCACATGAAAATCAAGTGCAAAAAGTCGAAATGAAACCATAAGGAGGGTGGGTATCAGGCGACCGTCGCTATGTGCTCCCTGTTTCCTGGTATATGTTTTTGTGCTGTTTCTATATCTGATTTCAAGGTTCCGCTGTGGTGGGCAATGGCTTATCAGGTCGTGCTGGCTTTCTCGGTCCACCCTTCAAACTCTTTACTCGTGAGAGAAAACCACCTCCAGTCTTCCCTGTTTCTCCAGAAGTACCATCACTCGTAACACGTCTCTCAAGACCAGTGAATCCTCGGCGTGGGCTACTAGGTGCTCTTGGTCGTCCAGTTTTCTCCGGTTCAACAAATGTAATGCCTTCCTTCTTGCTGTCATCTCCCTTTGTAAATTCATTAAAGAACGGGTTCGATTCATGGATTTTGTTTCCGCTTGGGGCGAACGCCGGAGTCTCTGGAGATCTGTTGGATAATACTCCTTCAGAGCTAGTAACTCGGCCAGAAGGACCGAAATCGCGTCTGTTGTTGTTGTTGATGCTCTTAATTCTTTGAGCCAAAGATTTCTTTCTTCCCAATCCACCTTCCGCTGGGGCATCGATTTCTCGTCGTTGGATGGCAGTTCTCGAAGCAGGGGCACCCTCTAAGAATGTAGAGGTTCCTAAACCTGGCGTTTCTTCTCCATGAATAGGCTCAACACGTGTGGTAGCACTCACAACGTTCGAATCGAGTCGTTGCGGCCTTGGTCGCATTCCATTCTCGTATGGTTGACCACTATAATCCTTGAAAGCCTCCTCATCATTATTGCCCAAGAATGTAGCATGATCAGGCCTCTTATTCAACGGACCTCCACCACCCAATACATTGTTCAATGAATCCTTTGGGAATGCTTGCATCGGTGCTCGTCGACTTCCTTGTCGGTTCCTGTGGGGGTTACAGGCGTCGAATGGTCCATCATGATGAAATACTAATATCTGTCAGAAACAACTCATTTGACTGCATAAATCAAACTCACATCCGGTACCATATATACTTGTAACATCTAATTTATCGATAATATCCAGCTTCCGATCTGGCTTCCTGCTCTTTGGATCTTTGCTCTCACGCTCTCTGTGTCTGCGCTCCCGACGTTTTCTTTCGGCCCGCTTCTTTTCCTCCTCCGTATCAAGCAGCTTCCCATTGCGTGACAGCACAGAGGAATCAGAGTTCCGTCGAACACGTCGAGACTCACTCTTTCGAGAGGAAGAACCTTCAGGTGGATCTGCAAAGATGTCCAAGTCACCGGATGGGCGGGTTCGGCTAGGACCACCTGGCTTACGAGCACGCAAAGCCTCTTCCTGAGAACGAGATGGACGGTGTCCAGGCGGGCCTCGAGGGGGCACATTCTCTCCTCGTCCGGATGCTACGGCTGTGTATGGTGGTGGCATCTTCTCACCAGTGCTTGATCGAGGTGGAGGTCGCATTGTATTGTTGCTTGTAGAGGGTCTGTCATTTAGAGTGAGATTGTCCTATCAAGCAGTCAGTAAAGAA
The DNA here is from genome assembly GCA_013054445.1 of Cudoniella acicularis. Classification (NCBI taxonomy): domain Eukaryota; kingdom Fungi; phylum Ascomycota; class Leotiomycetes; order Helotiales; family Helotiaceae; genus Cudoniella; species Cudoniella acicularis. Next base: position 16,107 of record JAAMPI010000699.1, on the reverse strand, counting down.
TGTTCTAAATAAGGTCAGACATTTGGTAGCTCGCGACAGCCAACGGCGTCTAGCGATTGAAGAATTCGCAGACATGTTTGATGCAAGGGGAAGCACAGATCGAAGGTTAAAATGACGTACGAATAATTCGGCTGCGTTTCCAGTCAACGCTGGTCTGGGCGCGGGATCTGCAGAGAAAGACATCTTGTGTGGTGACCAGCTGGGTTTTGTGTAGTATCTGTAGGAGAAGAATCGAGAAATGGATTTCGAGATACGGGTCGAGGAGGAGCGTCGAAAGGTGAGCGAGGAGCACTTGATAAAGAGGCAGGCGACGCAGCTCGATTGCGAAAGGGGTTGTTGGAGGAGAGGTTAAGGTTCGATCCAGGGGAAGGACGAGAATCTACAAAGGATCTCGTTAGCAAGCGGGTTCATGCATGTCTATATGCCTATGACAGCGAATTTGGGTTGATTTGAAACGGAGTGATTGCCAACATGACACGCCCTCGCCCCGATAAGTGGGGAGGGGATGTGTGGTGTTGTGGAAGCGCGCTGATGATAGATTGCGCAGGACAAGGAAATGGACTGACCTGCTGGCTCTGGTTGGGCGAGCGACATGATTGCAAGGTTACTGATCTGGGATTAATTCCTGCTGTCGACGTAATGGGTCTTGGAGGGTAATTGTTGCGGCGGTAAACTTTTGTAAAGTCGAAAGATGTGCCGAATGATGGCCAGCGGGTGGGCCGAGCAATGGGTTCAGATATGTTTTGCAGGCCCTGAGGTGTGGTGAGGGGAGGACGAGGGGAGGAGGAGGGGAGAGAAGCTTGAGCGCGATTGAGGTTTGCTTTGTCGGGGTCAGGAGCCGGTGGACGGCGCGGGTGCGATGGCGAATGCCAGTGCCAGCGCCAGTGCCAGAGTACCTCGTAGCGGCCCAATGCTATAGGTGTTTAAGAGGAGTCTGTTCGTGTCTGAGTGTGCGTCCGCGTGTGCAGTTGGAAGATGGAAAAGCGGTAGCAGTACGGGGTAGGCAGCGTGTTGGGTTTCTTTTAGCAAGCAGCTGCAGCAATGCATCCAAAGTCCAAGACTAACAACCCGCCGCTCGTGTCTGCTCCAGGCCCGCTAACCCTTCTTGTCGCCCCAAGACGCTACAGTTACCGCCAGCCAGAAACCTGCGAGCGCGATGCCGAGAGGGGATCGGACGGGTGCGCCGCGAGGGCGTAGGCGATCGTGAATTTGGAGTTGTGGAGAGGCCGCCACACCAAGTCAATGTCGTTTTCAGGAGATGTATTTGGAGGTCCTCCTGCCTCAAGACAGAATAAAAGAGAATACAGGCAAATCCTAGGGGCGTAGGCTACGCTCGGAGTATCCAAATGGCAAGAATACGGCATGCGATACCAGAGTAGAGTGTGCTGATGATTCGTAGGGGAGATATCAATCGTAGCTGGATGAGGGAGGGGACGAGGAGTGCACGATATGGGTAGAGTAGAGTAGAGTAGAGTAGAGGTTGAGGGGTTCAAGCAGTAGCAAGAGGACCAAAACCTTCGTGAATGGTGAGCCTTCCTGTTCGCGGACAGAGGACCCTTATTGCCTCGGAAGCTGCGACCCTGAGCCCAATTCGATTTTCTTTACGGGGAACCTTGCCACCATTGCTTGAATAACCTCATTTCGCGGCATAAGTGAGCCTAATGTGGCATAATGTGTGATTAATGAGCATAAAATCCAACTTAAATAAGCGCATTCCCACCGCTCATTGGCGGATTTGAGACTCTCAGGACTACTTCGGGGACAGCCATGTGCAGATTACTGTCTTTGCCTTCCACGATGCTTCTAGCCCTGGTCGTTCGCCCCTTTTTGGCAACTGAACGGCAACGACGGCTAGACACATGGCCTACGTACAAGCCTAGAACCTCCTTCAAGCCCTGGAGTGACACTAGAACCAAAAATCGGACTTTTTGCTTTTCCTGCCATGCTCATCTGCTCAGCTGAGGAACGCCATCCGTGGGGAAGTGCAGATGTGTCTCACTAGCAATCGCATGTTTACAAGTCCTCCGGGTTCAGATTCATAATCGAGAAATGGGCACCTGACGATATGACACGAAGCTTCAATTTAAATCGGTACGAGGGCGGTGAAGGGAAACCAGAGGTGCCCATTTTTAGATGATCCTGGGTCCTCATTCAGAATCCTCGTCAAAATTCACTTGGCGTTGACATTCAATATTTAGAAACACAATCACCGATAATTTTTACCTGAGGCAAGACGTAATGAGAAGTCTCCAAGCGTCATGGTCTCTCAAACAACCTTATCGCGATTCAATTGCGGAGGACCTGTCCGCCCTGCACACTTCATGAACAAAGACCACTCAACGCGGCCGAATTCATGCAAACCATCTGAACCCGCACCCGCAGTGAGCGTTTTTGGGCCAAATTTAAGGTGTTCCATGCCAAGCCTTGATCGACAAGCCGAATTTCAGCCTTGCTTGGAACACAACCATTGAACTCAGCCTTGGGATCAAGACCTTGAGCACACAACCATCACCAATTACTTGGAAAAGGCTTTTGTTGGGAGCTTATTGAGAACGTAGAACACGAGAAGGGCGCTATGGCGAGTGGTCCGTCACAAGATGTCTCGATGGCAACACCTCCCCCAGTTCCGTCTGAGGAGCCGAAGCTCGGAGGTTTCACACGCTTTGAGATTGAGCTCGAGGTACGTTCTGTCTTGTATCCCTACTATTGGACCTGGTTCGATCCTTTCTACCCCATGCGTGCTGAAGTTTTCAAACAAGTCCACTGACCGTATCCAAAGTTTGTCCAGTCCCTCGCTTCACCCCTCTACCTCAACCACTTGGCATCCCTCAAATTTCTCGAAAATCCCGCTTTCATTGAGTACCTAGCGTACCTTCAATATTGGGCCCAACCTCCATACACGAAGTACTTGACGTATCCGGGGCCGACGCTAAAGAATTTGGAGTTGTTGCAGCAAGAGAAGTTTAGAGCGGATATCTTGAGCCCGGATGTTACAACCAGGTTGATGGAAGAAGGGGCAAAAGCTGCAGCAGAGTGGCCTGCGAGCTGAAAACTTACCAAAAGGATTTTAATGTGGAGTTATGGCCAGAAATAATTATCAAGGTTGATCGGTTTATGATTTGGGTTGATACCAGGAGTTCCATGACATAATATGATTGATAAAAGCAAATACAAGCTTTAGGTTGATGAAATTTCTATTAGCCAAGAGAATTGTGGCTATTTACGACCACAGTAATGCTCTTCGAGTATGCTATCTGCAAATTGGCAGAAAGATATTTTCCCAGTACGCCTCGCTGAATCGCAATCAAAATTAAAGTCTCCTCCCAGGTTTGGTATATCAACCGCAGCTTCAATAGTCCATCTCCTTATCTCCTAGCAGAATTAATTCTCTCTCCACCGATTTCCACAAGACATACACTATCAAACTGTTAGTTTTGGTCCTCAAACCACAACCCCCTCTCCCACCCAACTCACCTTATAAAAGCTAGTCATCGGCTCATCAGCACTCCTAATCTGCACCTGAAAGAAAGCCGCCTCCTCCCCATCACACCCCTGACTTGGACACTGAATATTTGCCTTCTGCGCATTATCCCATGCTCCAGGTCCACCAAAAACATCCTCCCGCTCCTTCCTCACAAAGGTTTTGCGCTCGTAATAGCGTTTCTTGAGCACATATTGGTAGGGACAGGTCTTGCATTCAAGGCGGTAGTCACCGGCCTGGTCTTCTTCTGTCGCGACGATGGCGGGGACGTTGGAGACGGTGAGGACGTTGCTACAGGAGGGGCAGACTTGGTGATGGAGGGGTTAGTTGAGAACTTTGAGTGTTTTTATAGCATAAGGCAGAGGGGAAACCCAGGAATGTTATTCAGAGATGACCTACAGAGCAACATTTTGAATTTGTTTCAGAAGTAACTCTCGAGAAGATAACCACAACTTTGCCCGAAATGTAACAATCGCAATTGAGGTTCTGACTTGAATGTCAAAATCCAAAAATAAGAGCTAGATCGGCGTTAATAAGATCCGACGCTTGCCCTGATTGGTCAGCCTCCGACGTTGAAGCGATACCAAATCGAAGCGCCCGCCATTGTACGTTTCGAGTGTTCACTCCTTCATGACAACGCCCTTTTGACTTTCAAACGACGTCTTTTCTTGAACTACAATTTCCTACACTTCACCTCGACCAGTTGCCCTCCTCAACTACCCGTAGAACTTCTCCAGAACTGAGCACCATCCTCTTGAAGCAACACTTACGAGAAGAGTCGGTGCTTCAGCACAACTGCGGTCGAACCTTTCAAATCCTGAATACAATATTGAAAGAAGGAAAGGGATAGCAAAACAATATGGCAGACCCAAGGGATCAACCTGATCACCAGGAGGAAATCGAAGTACGCTCTTCCTGTTGCATGACGAAGTCAATTTCGATCTTCAGCCTCGCTCACATGCCCACATCGCACTTCCCCTGCTACCCGTTTTGGAAGAAAAACAACCTTTAACTCTTGCAAAACAGGGCGCAACACCAGGTGAACAACTTATTGAAGCCTGCAGAAGGGGCAACACCGATCTACTGCAAGAAATCATCGATAATGCCGGCGGACCGGAGAAAGCAGCCATCCTCTTAAACGAAACCAAGTCGGTCCTTGGGAACCACCTCTACCATGAAGCCGCTTTACGAGGAAACTGTACGCTCCCTACACCTCTCTACCCAATCCCCCAAGTTCCCAAATTTAAAAGCTAACAACATTTCTCAAGATGAAATCATAGACATTCTCCTCGACCAAGATGGCTTCGAATGCGACCCCATCAACCGCCAAGAAGGCGACACCCCCCTACATTCCGCAGTCCGCTTCATCAACTCGCTGCCCTCCCCCCTCTCCGAACATAACCTCGAATTCGCCTCCTCCCTGCTAGCCATGATGACGGAAGCCGGCTCCGATCCACGCATACGCAACAAAGCCCAGCTGACCGCAGCACAATTATGTGATCCCAAGCTCGCGAGTCTGAAAAACCAACTGAATGACGCTCTGGATATCGTACAGAACCAGGGTGATTATATTGTGGATGATGGGGATTTGGCGGATGGAGGGGAGGAGGAGGGGTACGAGGGTAGCGGGAGCGATTTCGATGAGGTAGAGTATAGGGAGCAAAGGAAGGGTAGGAATGGGAAAGCGTGAAGCTTCAACTCTTCTCTCTTTCTCCCCTGAAGCTTGAGCACACACACCGAGCACGAGACTTTCGACCTCAACATGACGAATCAATTACCAACGAACGGTGGATGATGGCAGACGCCTCAAAGCGGAGCAAGAGGCCCTGAATGAAAACCTGTATTGAAGGGAGTGGGATGGGATGGGATGAGATAGGATTTATGCATAGCGCGGCGGTTTCCCTCTTATTTACCTTTACCTGCTTGACTTCGTACCATGCCTGCATCACCGGGAGGTTTTTTTTCCATCTCTCTCATAGAGAAACAGCTTCATTCTCCGATGCATGTACATGTAGATAGACCTGCAATTCATCCATCAGAAGGAGCAGAAAGCTCCATCATCTACCTACCCAGTTAGCCAAAAGGAAAACCGTTCAAGAACCCTACACTACGATCTGACTTTTACGCTGCTGAGCAAAAGAGAAGCGGACATTTCTGCTTCAATAGGAAACCGACTGTATCTAGCTTAGCAAGGGAGGCGATGCATACCGTTAGTCTGTCCAACTAACTCCTAACCTGAGGGAGATATATATATATAACAAGTCACTAATAGATAGCGCCATACTCTACCAATTTACTCCTATTTCAATTTCTACGCCCAAGAGAAACCTACATGGTCGTGGTGGACTTGCGAGTACTCGAAAATCCATTCTCATTCATTCATTCTCATTCTAGTCTACTAAAAATACAACGCGGTATCGGTATCGGTATCGAGGTATCGTATCGTTTCGAATCATAGCCATAGGGGTATCAACATCAGGGTATCAAAAAATGCAAATCTACCTCCGAGCGGGCTTCCTCTCCTTTTTTATCCAGACCTCTCTCCACCCAACTTTCAAAGCGAACTGAGTTGGTATTCTCAACCAAGCAATCCTGAATAATCTACCAAAGAACAGCCCAAGCAACAACCACCACCAGCGCACCCAAACTCATAGACCCCATCTCACCCACACCCAACTCACCTCTACTCCTCTCCCCACCACTCCTCTTCGCCGCCTCCAAAATAATCGTCATATTCTGACAGTCCTCCTTAATCGCCTTCGTAGCTGCACCCGCACCACCCAAATCCTGCAACTGCTGCATGAAGGTAGCGAGGATGTTCGTGCTACGACCTGCGGGACAGAAAACTACTTCCCAGCCACCACCTGTAGGGATGATGAAGGTACTGGTGTCATCGTCAAAGGCGTAGGAATAGGCGTCTGGGCAGACGGCTTTGGCTGCTGTGGCGTACATGTTTGGTTGGCATTTGGAGCGGTCGCTGTAGGCACCAGTGCAACAGTCTGAGGGGGCATTGGTCTTGGAGCAAGCGGAGAAACAAGGATCGAAGATTGGGCGCTCAATATTGGAATCTGGATATGGGTATACTCCATCGCCGGGTTTGGTAGGCTGCATGGCTAATAGGTCCCAAGGGCACCAACTTGCGACGGCGCTATTATCTTGCTTGGGTTCCCAGGGAATCGGATACGACGAATTGACACCATCATCTGTTGTGCTAGAAGGTGCTGGAGGATCGAGAAAACCAGCAGTTCCAATACAAGCTGCGTTGGTGAGGTTCGGAGGTATGGTTTGAAGTTTTGGGTTATCACCAGGAATATAAACGATTCCCAAGGGTAGATTATATCCGTCGACGAGGGAGATATCATAAAAAGTATGCTTGTTTCCAACACCTCCCACAAGATCGAATTCTGCAAGAGTGACAGGTGTGACGCCCTGTGACAGAGGTTAGAGGTTATTCCCACTAAACTCGACTTTGCGACTTACAGTAATAACACAATCTAGAACTCCACCACAGTCACCAGAATCACACGCTGCACCTCCGCCATTGTTGCCATTCAAATTGCTTGCGCCAGTTCCATCAACATTGAAACTGCAATTCGTCCTTCCCCAGACTCGACCCTGCCAGTCTCCACTGACCATCAGTGTCTGACTGTCTCCAGAATCCAATTCAAATCCGCCTTGTCCAGGACCGGTGCCTGCTTGTGTCCCGATTCCTGGCCAAATTTTTTCTGCGCAGTTATTGGTAACTTTGAGGGGTACGTTGCCGTCTCTCTTAGTGGGAGGGCCCCATTTTGCTGGTCGATGATGCGGGCTGAGGTTGTGGTCGAACTTGAGGTTTGTGTGGTAAGCTGCTGCGGGGTGCACTACTCCTGAGAGCATGGTTCCTGCTAGCAGAATATATACGGGTGAAGAGTAGTTGGGGCATGATCTCGTGGTGCGCATTTTGTATGATGATCGTAAGTCTTACCTTTGGAAGTTCGTAAAGAGCCGGAATGAGTTTGTATGGTCGTGAGTCGTGTATTTGGGCAAACTTCGTAGAGAGTCGTCAAGAGATAACGCCGATATGTATAGACAGAAAGCCAAACCAAGGTACCAGAATAGAAGGACTGCGCTTCTCCACGAGAGAAGTATATCCAAGGAAAGTAGCCGGAGGTCCTTCTCCTTCCAGGGCAGCTCTCTCTCACAGCCTCTTTTCCCTGCGTCCTTCTTGACAAGTAAGTCCAGCAATCAAAAAGCTCCCTCTCAAGACGATCACCAGCAATGGAAGGCGACCAGCATCTCCAATGACGTCTCGTGAACGCTATCGAGGGGCCGACAAGGCTGGATTGGATGTCAACCAGGGCACGCCTTAGTTACCCTAGTCGCTGGGCGGGGAAGAACTTCACGGTTCAAATCAGGATGTAGGTGGATGGAAAGAAGCAGGTTTGCGCGAAGCTAGAAGAAAGTGGGGAGGGAGGCTTAGAAGAGGAGAAAGCGCCAAATGCGACGTGCAACAATTGGCGGAGTGAAGATCGAAAGGACGTTAAAGTAAAAGAATGTTTTCATAGAAAGTAGAGAGTGAGAGAATGAAAGATGCGACGCGAAGAAGAGTTGAAAGTTTGAGATATTGCTGAGAAGCTTCAAGGCATGATGACGCAGGTGCGAGGGGCAAGGGAAGGACAGGGGGACTTTGGGTCTCTTGCTTGTGAAGTTGGCAGGAACAGTGGGCCAATTAGGGGAGTGACTTCCGTGGACATGGGGAGCAGGGGGAGGGCAAGCGAGCTTACCTATTGAAATATCAAAATCTTCCAACGTTTGACAACCTCTCCTCAACACCTTCATGCATGTCTTGGTCCAACGTAATGAGAATCGTCTGTTCATCTGCTTTCCGTCAGGAATAAGAAAAGCAAAAACAATGTATGTTTCCCAAGTCAATTAAACAAACAGTTACACTTTGTATCCTAGAGATTTCGGTACTACTACTGATTAAAGCTTTCGAGATCCCGGCTAGTTTGTCCTGCACCACCGATTCCAATAATGTTTGTATTTTTGCTCAATTTTGATGTTTTCTTCCGTTGGCATTGTGAATAATATGCCTAGACTGTGTCTGCTATTTCGACAACTCGAAGCCTCAAGACGCACCAATAAAGTGGCCCGGGTTGGGATCTGCTATCGATATTTCGAAAAATCGATTCGGAGAATTATGGAGAAATGCAGAGTTGTTATCGATCCAAAGGCAGATGCGACTCAGCAACCCATTCAGGCTCAAATTTTCGAATCCGCCTTTCAATTCCAACATCTTGGTCAACCCCTGCATATGAATGCTGTATGATTCGTATGTCCCGTACATGGCCTCGTAGCTCGCCATCTTAGCAACAGCTCCAACAAGTTGACAGGTTTTTGCACGACGAGGATCTCGGAGCGCTTCATTGATACATCGGATAGCTTTCTGTTTCAACAATAAAAGGTTGGGAATGTCGGAGCTTTCGCCACGAACGGATACGTAGTTGGACGCTGCTAGGAGGAGGATAACGAGAAAGACGGCGGGCTCGGACATGGCAAACGGGAACCAAGCCGAACGAAGCAATCCCGGTGTTCCAACATCCAATTCGGGAATATCGACTGCCATCTGTACAAGATCTATTCGGGTTAGCTAGAGCCTTGGCACGAGAGGCTGAAAGCATATAGCTGGAGAGCTAATAACCTACAATGGTCGACAATCTGCGGCATGAAAGATTCAAATGGCACCGGGTATGTCTTGAACGGGTCAACACGAAGGCCGCTCGATACCCTATCCATGGAAAACATCGAGGAAATCATCATGGGTGTTGACGTGTATGATGCACGTTTAATGACCGTGCCGCTCTTAACATGCGGGCAGGGATTGGACGAAGCCGTTTCCCCGCAGTTGCATTCCCCATCGGATCTGAAGATATTGATATCTTCCGTTTCGATGATAATCTCCTGGCGGCTCTTCTTCACCTCGACCTGGGTCCGACTCGCCATTTTCCTCTGCTGCGTCCACTCCTTATACTCGTTGAAGTGCTGAAGATAAGCAACGTGTGATCGAACAGCCTTCTTTCTTGCTCGACTCTTCGCCTCGGAAGGGTCACCAATGGTGATGAAACTGAATCCAGGGTTTTGACGTGCTTTTCTCTCCGGAGGGGCCGTACGACTGTTCGGCACGGGTTTCGGATTCTGGAGGGGAGGTAAGTCAATGGACGTAGTGCTGGACATCTTGACTGGGCCCAATTCGGAAGTGGTTGGTGGAAGGCGAGGATCTTTCAGTCAAGGCCAGCTTCGAACTTGTTCATAGGTCCAGGTGTGCAGGAAGCTGAACACCTGTGCATTTGCCATTTTTGGTGTAGCTCCTGTCTCGCTTATCATAAAAACAAAGGGGGCAAGCCAAGGGTCGATCACAATAAGCAAGTGTGCATTTGCCGGAATGGGACTAGCTCCCACAGATTAGTGCACCACCCAGCTTTATGCGGATAACTTCAACTCCAACTTCATTAATGCTTTATCACAGAATTTCGGACGGGAAATAAAATGTAACCAGCCCAGACAAATCTGACAGCTGCAAAATCCATGGGCTTGCAGAAATCTCTTTGTTGCCATGGATTCATGATACAATGGCTTGCAGTCTTCCAGAATGGGAAAATACACTCCTTGAGAATTCGCTACCCCGCGCTGGAGCTGGAAGCTCGATAATCCCATTATAATCGGCATTTCAACAGGTTGAAGAGTATAAAGGTATTCTGTTTGTTTTTAATTCCTGCCCCCTTTCTTTCATATAGCCTTTATCTTCTAGCGTCCGACTCTATAAAAGATCGCNTAGTTTTCTAGGTTATAAAGACTTCTTCTACTAGTCNTTAGATCTNTAANTATCTANNNGATTTTATAGATGTTTTTTAATCTTATATTAGTATTAGATNNTCNTNATCTAGGGNACNGGGTTATATANGCGATTAAGACTACCGAAGATCCTTCGTATAGGCCTCTATATAATCTGTCTAAACTATAGTTATAAGTACTTCGCGAGTATCTCGTAGACGCGTTTAAAAAGCGATAGGTTTGTCTATCCGTTAGTCCCGCTAGGGCACCTATTCTCTTCGTCCTAAAGAAAGACGATAGCCTACGCTTATACGTAGATTATCGTGGCCTAAATAAGGTTATAGTAAAGAACCGTCACCTATTCTCTCTAATCGATAAAACACTCGACTGTTTAGTTAGTATAAAAATTTTTAAGAAATTAGACTAGAAGAGTAGAAGTTAGGTTAGGGTTCCCTTGTTGTTTAAGCGTATAGGCCACGGGGTGGTCCGTGCCTCTCCTCCTCGCCGACCTCTGACCGCTTCTTGATTATATAAGCAAACACGAAAAGATTATTAACTTAAGATAAGAAACGCCTATTTTCTCTACTTTAATTAACCTTTTAATTAATCTTAAATATAAACCTTAATATTCTTACTACTTTCTATTACTTAATATTATATTTTATAAGAAGTAATACTTACCTGATTATATAAGCGAACTACGAGCTTCGTGCTATATAAAAGCTAGCTCTACCTACCCTAACTTAATCTATAATAAGATTATTAAAATCGCCTAGACGATAAGACTTAGCTAGTCCTAGCTATATCTATAATCGTGACTATAAACTTAGATAACGTTATTTAAAGCTATATGTCACACGAAGCAGCGTTCCCCTGATTACGTAAGCAACCCGCGAGCTTCGTACTATATAAAAGCCAGCTCTACCTACCCTAACTTAATCTATAACAAGATTATTAAAATCGTCTAGACGATAAGACTTCGCCGGTCGCGGTCGTAGTCGCAGTCGTAGTCGTAGTCGTAGTCGTAGTCGCAGTCGCAGTCGTAGTCGCAGTCGTAGTCGCAGTCACAGTCACAGTCGCAGTCGTAGTCGTAGTCGTAGTCACAGTCACGACTATAAACTTAGATAACGTTATTTAAAGCTATACGTCATAGGAAGCAGCTTTCCCCTGATTATATAAGCAACCCGCGAGCTTCGTACTATAAAAAGCCAGCTCTACCCACCCTAGCTTAATCTATAATAAAATTATTAAAATCGCCTAGATAATAAGAATCTACTAGTCACGGTCGTAGTCAAGGTCACGGTTATAGTCGCAGTCATGACTACGAACTTAGATAACGTTATTTAAAGCTATATGTTATAGGGAGTAGCGTTTTCCTGATTATATAAGCAACCCGCGAGCTTTATACTATATAAAAGCCAGCTCTACCTACCCTAACTTAATCTATAATAAAATCATTAAAATCGCCTAGACGATAAGACTTTACTAGTCACGGTTATAGTCGCGATTATGACTATAAACTTAGATAATATTATTTAAAGCTATTCTTTATAAATAGTTTTAATTATATAATCTATTTTATATTCGGCTATATCTAATTAAGACGTATTTATACCTTTTACGTTTAGCTATATCTAATTAAGACGTATTTATATCTTTTACGTTTAGCTATATCTAATTAAGACATATTTATGTCTTTTATGTTTAGTTATATCTAATTAAGACGTATTTATATCTTTTATGTTCGGTTATATATAATTAAGCTATATTATATATCCTTATCGACTTAAGACAATAAGAGCCTGTTATAGCTCTATAAAGGCACGAGGGCCCTAATATTATATAAGGACGTATTTATAAGAAGTGTTATATTTATAAAGAAACTAAGCTAAGAAGAGAAGAAGAAAGAGGTGGCCCTAAAGAGGCCTTATATATAGGAGGTGAGTACTAACAAGCGAGGTCACGTGATAGGGGGTCAGGGGTAGCGTTATAGCCTCCTGTTATATATAGCGCTATACTATTAAGAGTCTCCTTAGTTATAAGACTATATGTTAAACTAGGTCTATAATAAAGCCTATTTCTAATAACGTTTAAAGATATAATATATAAGGTAGTGCTTAACTAAGGTAATGTTTTAGGGTAGGATACCTAAGACAATAGTATATTAAAAAAAAATTTAGACTATTAAATTAGTATTCTAATCTATTTTAATAATTTAGACTAGAATTAGAATAAGGTCTTAACTTTTTATCTTATTAGAATAGGTTATTTAATTAGACTTAGTTTAACTATATTATTAAATAAGAAAAAGAGATTAGATTTACTAAGAAATAGACTTTATATTAATTAGTTATTAAATAACTATTAGTTATATAAACAAGATATATAATATATTAATAAAAATAAGCTCTAAATATATAACTATTATTTTAATTTAATATAAAAATAATTATCTTTTTCTAAATTATCCTCTTTCTTTTAAGCCTTAGCTATTTCTTTCTTATATTCTTTATTAATAAATACCCCTTAACTCTTAAGATAAATAATCTTCTTAAAAGTCTCTTTACTTAGCCTATTTCTTAATTTAGAAATAATAAGAGCTCCTTAAGAGAAGAACCTCTTATTACTAGCTAATAAAGCTAGAATACCTAGATATCTCCTAATAAGTAGAGATAAAACAGGATATCTAGTCTTATTAGCCTTTTAAAACTTAAATAGTTAAATCTAATAATAAATTAATATATAAATATAAAAAAATTAAAAGAAAATAATAATAAATAATTTAATATTTTTTAAATATTTTATATATTCTTTTATCTATTCTTTTCTTTTTTAAATAATCTATTAATTTATTAATAATAATAATATTATTATTATTCTTATACCGATACGGCCTAAGGGCTATATAAGTCTCTATTAAGTTATAATCCTTAAGAAACCGCTAGGGCTAGAGCCTCTATAGATAAAAACCTAAGCTCTATCTATCGCCTTATATCGATTTAGTTTCCTTATAGCCTATTATACCTTTTTACTATCTATAACGATATCTTACGTCCCTTCTTCTTACCTCTAGACAGCCCTCGTATCCCTTCTATAGCGCTACCTCTGTCTCTACCTCGCACCCCTAGTAGACGTGCCTCTTACCCTAAAAACGACTATAAGTACTAACCCGGATTCTATAAGTTACTAGTGACTTCTAGGTTACTATTATAAGAGGGTAGACTAAGCTCTCCTATTAATATTTAATATTATCTAGAAGGCCTTCCTAGTTAATTACGGCTTATAAGAAGAGCCTCTTTACTAGAGATCTTACCCTCTTACTTCTCCTACCCTAGTCTTCCTACCTCCTATATACTATACTAATCCCTAGATCTCTTGCCCTATATGTTTTATATGTTCTATATATTCTTAGAGGTGCCTATACTCTACTAGTAACCCTACTATATACTAAAAGACTGTTATAAGAAGACGATTTCGGCTGTTTTAAGGGTTATTACTTCTTAGTATATCAATAGAATAATAGGTAAGGTATATAGACTAAAGGTTATACTTATATAAGAGATAGGGTTATTATTATCGCGTTTAGGGGGCGTGTTACTCGTCTCTCTATCGTTAATAACTATATTAGTGTTTGTTTTTCGCGTGACTAGTAAGTCTTCTAGTAGTGCCCTAGCACTCTTCCGTACCTTCGTCGACTTTGTTCGATGATTCTAGAGGGTTATAGTAATTCGGTGTCGTGTCACGACGTCTACGCGTCCCCTCTTATAGGTCGCTAACGACGATAACTCTATAATAAATAGAGCTATCGACGTCGCGATTTTAGGGGAGGGACAGCGATAGATCGTAGAGTCGTATATACTAGGTTTTAAGGCTTCGTTTTTAAAAGGTATATCTTTTAAAATTCTGCCTTTTAAGATATTATATAAACTATTAATAAAATAATTAGATATAGATATTATTAATAATATAGTTTATCTATAATAGTTTAATAATAAATATAATACTTATTATATTATCTTATATAAATTATAGTTATAAACTAATATATCTAAATCTAGGTTAATATAGAAGGATAAGAGGCCTCTAAAAATAAAGAATAAAAACTAATAACTAAAAAGACTCGAATACCTAAAAAAAGATAGTTATTATTCTTCTCTAAAAAGAAGAGGAGAGAGCTTATATATACGAATATAGTCTCGTGCTATAGCACGTGACACAGAACCCTACTATATTAATAAGATTAAAAAACTTTATATAAAATATATAAAAAAACTTAAATTTATATTAGAAAAAAATATCTTTTATTATAATTAAATATATAGTTAAGAGCTTATATTAAAAGAGAAAGATAGAGTCTATCTTTTAAAAAAAAAATATTAATATTAAATAACCTAATAATAAACTAGATTATAAGAAAACTAGTATAATAGTTCTTTCTAGTCTTAACTATTAGCTTAACTAATAACTAAGATAAAAGGTAAGTCGGATTAGTAGTATAAAGTATAGGTAAAGCGATATTACTAGTAGTTATTAAGTATAGAAGCTTAATATATTATAAATAAAGGTAATTAAAATATAATATAAGATTATTATAAAAGATTAAATATAAAGCTCTTAACTAATAAAGAAATCCCTTTACTTATATAGATCCCTAAACCTCTTAAGACTAGTAGGCCTAGGACCGGCTAGATAATCGCTAGTCTACCTGTCTATAGTCTATTACCTGACTAGTTATATAATCCTCGTGACTTAGGACCCTAGTTCTCTATACTATTCCTACTAGTCGCTGCCGAGCCAAGCAATGCAGGTGCCTTGCGGAGGCCCCGCTAACGTAAAATGGATCTCTCAACAAGCCTATCTCATGCAAGAGTAACGTAATGCTGACGCGACTCGCCCAAGGGTGTGGCAGGGACCATGGAAACATACCTAGGGACGACTAAACGATTATTATTGCATGAAAATGGCTTTTAACACCTGGCGTAAATCCGGGTAGTGGACTCCGGGTTGGAATATGCAGCCACAATTTTGGATGGATGGCTAGTAGCAGCTTCCTACCTTTGTAATACCAACAGTTCTGCACAAATGGTCCCACGTCCTGCCTTTTTCACGCCTCTTCTTTGCGTCTACTGTGATTGCACACCCTGTTACCGCTCCTGTTCTCGTTCGTGGCAAATGGTGTGTCTCCAGGGCGAAAGCATCACAGACTGATTGCAATATATCTCGCCTGACTAGGGCCCTAACAGCTTACGACAGTCTTGATACTTGCCGCTTTCTTTTACAGTCTTGTGAGTAACACTTGAAGACGGAGTAGTACAGAAACCTTCCTTCTTTTTGAACTTTTCTCCATCGTGCATACACTTGCAAGACTCAGCCACTTTCCAACACTCGTTCCAATATGGATCTTTCCGCTATACCACCCGAGGAGCTGCCATTTATTCCTCTGCTGCAACCTCCTAATGGCATTGTTTCCAATTTCATCAATCCAGAAAACCGAGCAAATGCATACATCATAGTTGCGGCAATCTTCTTGGGACTCGCAGTCATTTCCATGGCGCTTAGGTTGTATGTCCGTTTGGTTATACAAAAGTCACCGTGGTGGGACGACTGTAAGTGAAAAGTTGTCATGTTCAAGATCAACGGCTACTAACATTGTTGGAGGTAAGGGTATATAGGGTATAGCCGTAGTACGCGGTATATAGTATATAGAAGATATATCTATATAGTCGTTGGTAGGCGGCTAAGGTAGACGGCGGAAGAAGAGTCGACTGTTAGGTCGAGAGTGATTCAAGTATGTGGAATAATAATANGATTTGACT